>AYEL01057588.1:0-45972 GCA_000484575.1 Olivierus martensii | reverse complement strand
TATTTGTATTTTCAAAATATTATTCAAAATTTAGTTATTATTTTATTACTAAAAATTATCTTTGTAACTTTAAAATTTTACTAAGAAAATTTTTTTTATCTGTAAGAAACTTGCCTGTATTGTCAATTTAGTCTAAATTCATAAAAAATATTATATGACAAAATTTACTAAGAAAATTTCATTTTTTATAAATTTTGTCATATAAAATGTGCTTCTCTTTTATTACAGATAATTATTTACTAGTAAGCTGTCTTGACAAAAAGTAAAGAGGAAGATATGTTTGATTTATACTGTACCTTACATTCTCTATACAGAATAAGAAAATTTTATAATTCATATAGATAAATTTGACATATATGAAAATTGACTTAAGTAACATTGCCAGGAATTCAAGCTTTTACATTAAAAATCTGTATTGAAATAATAAAATGAAATAAATTAAAAATTTCAGTTTTATAATAATTGGCTTAGCTGATAAGTACATAGTATTGACATTCGTTCTACTCCGCGACTTTGCAAGTTCTCGAGCAGCTGTCTTCACCTGTACCAATCTGGTGATCCCATCCTTTCCTGTGATCTCTCTTATGATTTTGGCCAGGTCCCAGTTCAGCCGCCTCTTGTCCTCGCTTCCCACAAGGACAATATCTCCTTGTTTCATTTCTCCTCGATGTCGACCCGGTCGTGACTGTAGGAAAGCTAAATACTCCCGTTTGAACCGGTTTCTCAGATTATCTCTCAGTTTCTGCAGATAATTCCATCGCTCCAAGAGGCCTTTCCTCTGAACTAAATCCAGGTCTTTAACTTCATTTCCTTGTAAGCTCTGCAGAAACATGGAAGGCTGGACAGTTCTTATCTCTTCGTCGTCCCCAACCACGTAAGTCAGTGGCCGATTGTTCATCAGTTGCTCACATTCACACAGTAACGTTGTTAGCTCTTCATAGCCCAAGCTTGCCCTTCCCAGGTTTTTCCTGAGCAGATCCTTTAGCACTCGAATGAGCCTTTCCCAAAAACCTCCCCACCAAGCCGCAGTGGGTGGGTTAAATTTCCATTTCATATTCAGAAGACCACTTCTATTTTCTATCTCCTTCCTGTCTAGCTTATTTAGTGCTTTGTTTAGGCCAACAAAGTTGATTCCATTATCGGAATACATTACTTCTGCCCTTCCCCTTCGTGCTATGAACCTTCTCAAAGCCTCCATAAAGGTTCCCGTGCTAAGTGATGTGACAAGTTCCAGATGTACAGCTCTATAGACTGCACATGTGAATATTACCACCCAATTCTTCTGATTGCCCCGCAGGAAAAGTGGTCCCGCCAAATCTACTCCTGTTACTTGAAAGGTCTTTGCAATTCTTGTACGGTCTTCGGGTAAGGGGGGTTGTGATACCATTACATGTTTGATTTCATATCTTTTACAAATCATGCATTTCTTGATGGCTGTACGCACTGTCCTCCTTCCCTTTAAAATCCACACCTTTTCTCTTAAAATTACCAGCAATGATTGTACTCCGGCATGCTTGTATTGTCGATATGCTTGTGTGATCATCCTCTCGACCACCCAATGTTTAGATGGTAGAACTATCTGATAGGTGTATTCTGGGGTGTCATCTGAATCTATCACCCGAGAACGCACCCTTAGTAGCCCTTCTTGGTCTTTGAACACTTGTAAACCTGTAAGTTCTGTCTCCTCCCTTCTTGCCACCGTTTCTTCTTGCACTAACCGAAACAGGACCTTCTCCGCCTTCTGATACTCTTCCCCAGAGATGTCCGAGAGATCCATTACACGAGTTCGCAACTGGAATCTATGACACCATGCAATGGTTCTTACTATTTTGGAGTATATTGAAAATCTGTCTCCTAATCTGACGAGTACATCTGCTTGAGTGGTGTTGGTGGCGGTCAAAGACTTCTTTCTTTTTTCAACCTCAATTTCCTTCCACTCTGGGACATGTTCACCTGTTGGCCACTCCTCTACGGGACCTCTTAGCCATGACGGCCCCTCCCACCATCTTGTCTTTCTTAGATGTTCTGCTGAACATCCTCTGGATAGTAAATCTGCTGGGTTGTGTGTGCCTGGTACGTATTTCCAATCTTCTGCCCTACTGTACTCTCGTATCTCCCTCACTCGGTTTTCTACAAAAGTTGTCCATTGATTTGGTCTCATAATCCAAGCAAGGACCACCGTCGAATCTGACCAAAATTGGATTTTTAACTTATTCTTCCCCAGGCATCTCACAGCTAACTGTGAGAGTCTGATTCCCAACAAAGCTGCTATCAATTCCAATCTTGGCATGGTGATTGGCTTCAGCGGGGCAACTCTCGACTTTGCCAACACCAAATTGACTCGCACTTCTTCCCCTAACAAGGTCCTCATAAAGACACAGGCAGCGAATGCCCTTTGACTAGCATCACAGAAAACATGTAGGGAGGAAGTCTTGTTACAAAAGACTCGACGAAGAATTCTAGACTCATTTAGTATGTGAACTTGACTCTTCCACTTGTCAAATTCCCTTTGTATTTCTTCTGGTAGCTCTTCGTCCCATCCCAACTTTAACTTCCATGAATTTTGTAATAGAATCTTGGGTATAAGCACTACCGCAGCAATGATCCCTATGGGGTCAAAAATGCGTTGTATGTTGGCTAGGATAGTCCTCCTTGTAGGTGGGCCTTCCCACAGGGCCACCCGGCATTCCAGTTCATCCCACTTACAGTACCATTGGAGCCCTAAAACTTTCTTGGGAGGAAGTCTTGTTACAAAAGACTCGACGAAGAATTCTAGACTCATTTAGTATGTGAAGTTGACTCTTCCACTTGTCAAATTCCCTTTGTATTTCTCCTGGTAGCTCTTCGTCCCATCCCAACTTTAACTTCCATGAATTTTGTAATAGAATCTTGGGTATAAGCACTACCGCAGCAATGATCCCTATGGGGTCAAAAATGCGTTGTATGTTGGCTAGGATAGTCCTCCTTGTAGGTGGGCCTTCCCACAGGGCCACCCGGCATTCCAGTTCATCCCACTTACAGTACCATTGGAGCCCTAAAACTTTCTTCACTGTTTGTGCCTCACTTCCATTTATCCACCCCCTCAAATTGAACCCAGCCGATGCCATCAAGCCCTGTGTTTCCTTGATAAATGGTTCAATCTCCATTATGTTGCTGACTCCAGTCAGGCAGTTGTCCACATAGAAGGCCCGCCTGAGCTTTTCAGCGGTGTGTGAGAACTGACACGGTGGACCCCTTAAAAGATGGTTTAATACTGAAGCTAATAGGAATGGACTGGTAGTGATGCCAAAAACCACTCGACAATGTCTTACAAGGGGAGGTTCAGACATTCGGGTCACCGATTTTTTTGAAATTTTGCACACCTGTAGTATCCCCTAGGACAATATAATGTGTGAGTAATAGTGCACTACTCCAGGATTGTCGAGAAAATCGCACGAGAAGTTTCGTATTGAGTTCATATAATCTAAAATTTAATTATATTTCGAATATGTCAGTAGCGCAGTGGTTGGAGATTTGCTGTTTTAATTGCGTGATCGCTGGTTCAATTCTTAGCTTTGATAATTTTTTTTATTTTTATTTATTTATTTTATTATTATTATTTTTCTCTTACATTGTTTTATATAAATTCAGTTATTTATATTTTTTTATTTGTTTTAAATATTTTATATATGTTTATATCAACGATGGTTTCTATATATTTTTTGTCAATAGATGACGCCACTTTCTATTCTATAAGAATATTAACTTGTAATAATTAACTATTAATGTACACCTATTCTGTTCCCTGTTAATTCCGGGGTCCCAGCAATCCATGGCAACCGTACCACATAGCGACCCGTTTTTCCATTTCTTTCAGTTGTCCTTTCGAAAAACTTCAATGCCTGGTTTTCTTTCTGTTGCTTCTTTAACTGTTCTCCTGGTTCACGGATACCCATCGTCTCCAACTTCCAGAAGTCCTCTATTTCTGTTGAATATGTCATGGTCTTTAATAGTGAGGTACATATACTATAATTCTCTTTTACTGAACCAATAACAGTCCATCCTAATTTGGTATTGATGGCCACTAAACTCTCTCCAATAGTTACCATTTCTGGGGTCACTATCTGTGCCCACACATCTGCACCCAACAATATATTTATGTTCGAAGGCTGTTCACCTGTCTTACAGTAGGTGTCCGAGAGGATAATCCCCTTTTCTTTCAACCGTTGTTGGGTCTGTTCATAGGATATTGTGGGTACTTTTCCACAAATGCCGTCAGATTCTAGCACTACTACTTCGCAAGATTGTCCTGACCCAGGGTTCCTCAGTTCAACCTGATACACCTTGTAAGCTTTCATTGGAGTCTTCCCTCCACCAAACAGTACTTGACTCATTGTTACCTTTCCTATCTGAGATAGATTTAACTCTCTTGCCAGGGACTTGGTGACGTAACTTTTCTGTGATCCAAAATCATATAGGACCCTTACCTTGCGAACTCTGTCTCCATTTGCAACTTCCACTTGTAAGGTCTGTAAATACGTAGTACTGTTTATTCCTCCGATCATACCTGTGTGTAGGTTGACTGTCTCAGTATTCTTTGTCTCTCGGTTGTCTCCTGAAACCATTTTGGGGCAGATGATGGGATAGTGGGCCCCTTTGCATAAGACACACTTCACTAATGTCCTGCACCTTGAACTCAGGTGTCCACTCTGGAGACATCGGAAGCAAGCCCCCTTTTTCTTCAACATCTTGTTTCTTTCTGTGAAAGAGACATCAATCATGGATACACAGTCTTGAGAGGGGTGTGTGTCTTTTCCACAAAACACACACCATCTACTTTTGTTCTTAAAATCATCCGTGGAGACCAGAGCGGCTGCTGAGGGTGTTCCTTCTATTACTCCCTTATTCTTGTTTGATGCCCTTTTGTTCTTAAGTTCTCTTTCAAAAGAACTTTGACTTTCCACTTCCACTTTTAGGAAAGTCAACAATTCTGAAAGACAAGCATCATGTTTTTTCGTCGAAGTTCCTTTCGAAACTCGATACCTGTCCCAGGTCTTGAATGTCGCTTCTGGTAGCATCGATTCTACCAACGGGAACAGCATAGCTGCGTATCTTTCTTTGGTCACACCTAGGGAATCTAATGCCCTAAGCTGCGACGCTAAGCTGTCGTATAGGTGAGAAATAGATGTCATGTGTTCCTTTTTCAACACCAATCCTAACAGTTCTTTCACATAATACTCGATCAGTAATTCCTCTTTTCCAAAACATGACTTTAGAAGCTCTATCGCTTTCTCGTAATTCTCTTTGGAAGGGGTAAAACCTTCCACCAACTTCTGTGCAGGAGAATCTGGCTTCATACTCTGCAAAAGGTAATCAAATTTATCCTCTGCAGAAAGAAGCTGGTCTTCATGAATCTTATTGAATTGGGCCCAAAACCCTATCCAACTCTTTATGTCACCGTCATACCTCTTCAATTCCAACTTTGGCAAACGCACGTGTAACTTTCTCACGCTTGTATTCGTCATTTCGCTTTCCGCGGTCTCCTGTAATCCGGTGACTCTTTCTTTAATTTTAAAAAACTTGACCTTATATTCTTCTGCTTTCGTGAGTTCCTCTTCGAGTTGTTGTTCTGTCAGGTCTTCTTTGTTCAACATCTCTAAATACATTTCATTGTCTAACATGGACAGTTTGTCGTATCTTTCGATGAAACATGCATATTTTGCTGAAATCTCGGTATTATCTGCCTTCTGGTTCAACAAGTCTTCCAATATCTTATATTCTTTAGTAAAAACTGACCTGAGCACTCTCCTTTCCATTTTGTCTGATTTAGTCCTAAGTTGTGTTCCTGCTAAGTCCAATGTAATTAGAAAATAATCCAAAATCTCGAGGAGATCCTGTCGCGGAAGCCACTAATGCTGTATATTATATCATGAATTCAATCAGGACACACTTTTAATCAATCCTAAATCAGCACTTTATTCTTCATAATTCTCTTTTACTGAACCAATAACAGTCCATCCTAATTTGGTATTGATGGCCACTAAAACTCTTTCCAATAGTTACCATTTCTGGGGTCACTATCTGTGCCCACACATCCGCACCCAACAATACATTTATGTTCGAAGGCTGTTCACCTGTCTTGCAGTAGGTGTCCGAGAGGATAATCCCCTTTTCTTTCAACCGTTGTTGGGTCTGTTCATCGGATATTGTGGGTACTTTTCCACAAATGCCGTCAGATTCTAGTACTACTACTTTGCAAGATTGTCCTGACCCAGGGTTCCTCAGTTCAACCTGATACACCTTGTGGGCTTTCATTGGAGTCTTCCCTCCACCAAACAGTACTTGACTCATTGTTAACTTTCCTATATGAGATAGATTTAACTCTCTTGCCAGGGACTTGGTGACGTAACTTTTCTGTGATCCAGAATCACATAGGACCCTTACCTTGCGAACTCTGTCTCTGTTTGCAACTTCCACTTGTAAGGTCTGTAAATACGTAGTACTGTTTATCCCTCCGATCATACCTGTGTGTAGGTTGACTGTCTCAGTATTCTTTGTCTCTCGGTTGTCTCCTGAAACCACTTTGGGGCACATGATGGGATAGTGGGCCCCTTTGCATAAGACACACTTTACTAATGTCCTGCACCTTGAACTCAGGTGTCCACTCTGGAGACATCGGAAGCAAGCCCCCTTTTTCTTCAACATCTTGTTTCTTTCTGTCAAAGAGACATCAATCATGGATACACAGTCTTGAGGGGGATGTGTGTCTTTTCCACAAAACACACACCATCTACTTTTGTTCTTATAATCATCCGTGAAGACCAGAGCAGCTGCTGAGGGTGTTTCTTCTATTACTCCCTTATTCTTGTTTGATGCCCTTTTGTTCTTAAGTTCTCTTTCAAAAGAACTTTGACGCAATTTCATCCTTTCCTCACTTTCCACTTCCACTTTTAGGAAAGTCAACAATTCTGAAAGATAAGCATCACGTTTTTTCGTCGAAGTTCCTTTCGAAACCCGATACCTGTCCCACGTCTTGAATGTCGCTTCTGGTAGCATCGATTCTACCAACGGGAACAGCATAGCTGCGTATCTTTCTTTGGTCACACCTAGGGAATCTAATGCCCTAAGCTGCGACGCTAAGCTGTCGTATAGGTGAGAAATAGATGTCATGTGTTCCTTTTTCAACACCAATCCTAACAGTTCTCTCACATAATACTCGATCAGTAATTCCTCTTTTCCAAAACGTGACTTTAGAAGCTCTATCGCTTTCTCGTAATTCTCTTTGGAAGGGGGAAAACCTTCCACCAACTTCTGTGCAGGAGAATCTGGCTTCATACTCTGCAAAAGGTAATCAAATTTATCCTCTGCAGAAAGAAGCTGGTCTTCATGAATCTTATTGAATTGGGCCCAAAACCCTATCCAACCCTTTATGTCACCGTCATAACTCTTCAATTCCAACTTTGGCAAACGCCCGTGTAACTTTCTCACGCTTGTATTCGTCATTTCGCTTTCCACAGTCTCCTGTAATCCGGTGACTCTTTCTTTAATTTTAAAAAACTTGACCTTATATTCTTCTGCTTTCGTGAATTCCTCATCGAGTTGTTGTTCTGTCAGGTCTTCTTTGTTCAGCATCTCTAAATACATTTCATTGTCTAATATGGACAGTTTGTTGTATCTTTCGACGAAACATGCATATTTTGCTGAAATCTCGGTATTATCTGCCTTCTGGTTCAACAAGTCTTCCAATATCTTATATTCTTTAGTAAAAACTGACCTGAGCACTCTCCTTTCCATTTTGTCTGATTTAGTCCTAAGTTGTGTTCCTGCTAAGTACAATGTAGTTAGAAAATAATCCAAAATCTCGAGGAGATCCTGTCGCGGATACCACTAATGTTGTATATTATATCATAAATTCACTCAGGAGACACTTTCAATCAATCCTAAATCAGCACTTTATTCAAGTTTTCCCGCCTCGGTACAGAACAACTTCACTCGAAAAACACATACAAGAAAAAACCCAATTGGCACAGAAATTGCCAAGCAAAAGTAGCCCAGAAACCGCCCAACATTAACAATTCACTACAGATGCCTTTAATAAGCAAGAACAATTGCATTTAAAAGAAAAATTGTGTATTCGCTTATCCCGAAATTTGGGATAAACGATTAATATGCTCACCAAATTATGATAATGTCCTTTATTTTTCCTCTCTTTCCAAATAGGATGAACTCATTTGTTTTTCAATATACTTTATTAACAATAACTTTTTTCTTAGTAGTAGTTATCTACGTCTATCAAATTTGTTTAGTTGCAAACACAATTCACGCTACTGCATGACAGTTTTAGTAATAGCTATGAGAGAGAGAGCTATATTTTACGAGAAACTTGTTTGCCGAGAGCGAGCGAAGGTGAGAAAACTTTTCGCGCTCTCGCATCGTAATAGCTGCACCTAGAGGGAAATGGAATGTTATACTTGTCAGAGAGACTTATAAAATATACCTGAGAGAGAAACAAGTCAAAGGATCTGATGACTCGAGATCATGGGTCCTGATTAAAGTAAACTAGCATAATTTTGAGTTTTCTGCACCAATGAGATGCAAGAAATAGTATTTCCCTTGTCAAATGAAGACACTAGTTTCGTTTTGAACCTACTCTTCAGTTTGACATGACTGGAGAATTTAAAAAGAAAAAAAAAACGAGTAAAAGAATTTTTAATAGTTTGCAGAGAGCATTTGCTCTGGCTATGGATCTCATCTATGTCTGTGGTTAGGTGAATGTCATCGTCTTTGTGTTCGTCAGTATTTTTGCTTTCAGTTCAAGCAAATTAATGAAAATATTATTTGGAAAAGAAACTAAGAAAATATGAAAAAAAGATCTCATGGGTGTATCTCTTTCCCTAGAGTTAAACTATAAAACAGCCTAATTAAAGTTAGGATTAGGTTTTAACTTTGTACTTTTGTTAGTTTTATATTCTGTGCTATTTGTCTTCGATTTGTTTTCTAATTATTTGTATTATTATTATTATTATTATATATCAAATAAATATTATATTTAGTTTTATATAGTTTAGTTGTTGATTGTTTCTGCATTTCTCGCTTCATTTCTGGACCCCTGATGCATCGCTTACCCACATCGCTCATAGTTTTTCGGCCACAATCCTGACGTGCGTTCATCTAAATATTCTTCACCGTGCTGGAACAAAACGGTCTAAACTGCTCCTGTTATCAGACCTGACATTTCCAACATTATAGATGGGTGCAAAAGCAACTTTTTGACACACATTGACCCCACAATTTGGTGTCGAAAAAAACAAATTTCGTCAATAAGATTCCTCACGGACCCCACATTCATACACTGTATACTGAATTTGTTGGCGTTACATCATAATTTTAAAATTACACAGAAATTATTGGAAAGAATAAACTGCATAAATAGGAGATCTACTGTGCTTAGTAAAAATGTTAATACAACTAAATAAAAAATACTTATTTTTATAAATTAAAACATTTTTAAAATAATATGAGATTAAACAATAAAGATTCTTTAAAGAAATATATATTTTTGGAATTTCAATATAACTAGTTTGCATTTAATAATTATGATTCAAAAAAACAATTGAATTAGCTATAAAAATAAATTTAATATCAGTAATTCAGTTTTTAAAAGTCTAAATGAATAAATATTTGTTTTTGGATATTGCTTTTTTGAATCAGTTTCTTTCACAATTATATCAATCATTTATCCTCAAGAATAATTTAAATGATTATTCAATCATTTAAATTATTCTTGAGGATAAATTGATATAATTTCACAATTATATCAATCATTTATCCTCAATATTATCTCCATTATATAGAAATGAAAATAAGAGAACTGATAATTGCAGAATACTGATCAGTTCAGCATTAAGCTTTTCTGTAAAACCTAAGTTAAGCTTTCTGTGTACTGCAACAAAGTTAAATTGTAGAATAAACTTATTTATCAATATTTATACAGCATACACATTTGTTGTAATTATTGTAAAACTTAATTTGAAAAATTGTTGAATTAACACACAAAATGTTTATATTTTTATATTATGATGCATATTGTTTGAAAAAAAAAGTCATTTTAGATTCTTAATGGACAATCAGTTATGAATCTTTTTAGAAAGAGTATTTCATGTTTAATATTAGACCTAAGATAGTTATGGCTAATAAACAACTGAATATGATAGACATACAGGATAGTTCAAATATTCATATTAATTCAATACTATACTAGTAATCAAAAGATTAAAACATTTATTCATTGAAGTGTTCTCAGTGCCAGATTAAGCTAGTGCGGAGCCTGTAGCATATGTTAAGAAAGGGGCCCTATATTAAAAATAAATAAATAAAACAACGCAAATAAATTTGAACACACATTTTTAAAGTGCATACTAATTATCATCATCAAAAATAACAACACAGTCAACATTAAATATTAATTTTTCTACATTTAGCATGAGTAAATTAGTTGATGATATAGTATGTATTTATTTCACACAGAAGCTTATGTTTCATACTAAGTCACCTTCTTATGCTCTTTCTTTCACAATTTCGTGATACCAAATGAAAAGGTGCTGAATATGGCATAAATCACAAGATCATTGGTTTAACGCTCATATTAGATGACCAAAAAATTATGTACATATTTATTGGCATGGGGCCCATAGCAAATGCTACTTTTGCTATTATGTTAATCCAGCACTGAGTGTTCTCAGTTTAATACATAACAATAATCAGCAAATATATTATATATATGCAGTTGATTCTTGTTATTCGCAGTAGTTATGTTCTGTAAATTCTTTGCGAATACTGAACCATTATGCCTGTGGGAAATATAGAGTTAGATTAGCAACCGGTTATTTAATTGAAACGTAATTGTTTTACAAATAAAAATTCATTTTCGAATGTTAAATTAAATTAACTCTTCCTGGTTTGATAGTTGTATATTGTTTATGTGAGGCCTGCATGGCCCACTGAGTCCGCAAGATAAGAATTGAACGATCCTCAACAGGCAGATAGCCTAGTTGCAGTCTGTGGCGTGAGAAAAAATGAGTAACAAGTTCTCAGGCAACGATGGACACAGAGACAACGTTTGCATAAACAAACATCATCTTTTATTGGAGAGAGAATTTAAATACAATAATCCGACAATCAGCATCTGAGGACAATACCTTGATTACAGATATGATTTTCTCCGGCAGTCGTTCTCGGCAAGGAATACTGGCTGGGGTTACTTCTCCTGTGGTCGGCGTGGCGGTACTTCTATCTCAGTTGGTTTGATGAGGCAGTTTTCCCTCTTTGGCGGGTGCGAACCGTTGATATTAGGACAGTCCTTGCTCAGTTGAAGCACCAGAGTCCTTTCCAATCAAGCACTCGGTCTTAATATTCTGTGTGACCGAGATGTAGTCTTTCTCCATCGGCAAGAGGATTTGCACCAACAGTCAGAGTTCTAGTCGTCCTTTTTGCGAAGAAAGTGCGATCAACTTTTCCAACGGTTAAGTATGGACCTTTCAGGAGTTCAAGAATAGGAGACCATCTGCTCTTTCGGGCTGCCACCAACTGAACTTCTTTGTTCCAGTCTCCCTCTTACTTCTTGATTAAGATAAATAAACATATTACTCCTTTTTCCTGGGAAGTCGTTACTACGACCCCCGGTCACATATTTCATGACAACCCCACCAGACACCTGCACGATATTTGAACCTTCATATAATCCAAACTGCATCATGTTTATTATTCTTTCAGGGATGGTGGAGAACAGAGTACCTTGGGCTGGCTGGAAGAAAGACACATTCACCCGATGTTGACTATTAAATTGTCAACTCCACAGAATTACGATCAAGTGTGAAGTGATATTTTCCTGCAGGCCCAACACCCTGGGTCTCCACACTTACTACAATATTTTTGAGAGGGTTATGGATCACTATTCTTATGCAGAATTGGCAGATATGCACCTCATTTATGGGCGCAACAATGCGAATAGTAGAGCAATGGAACGTGTGTACAGGAGAACTTTTCTGCAACGCAAATGTCCGTCCAAAGTTATTTTTGCAAACATCTAGCATTAATTAAGAAATAAATTAATTAAATAAAGTTGCATTAATTTGCAATTTTGTTAATTTAAATCAATAAATTTAATTTCAGTACTTAATTTTTTCAATGTTTCTTGTCTCTCATGCATATGAAAACAGAAATGACGTCACAAAACTTTCATGCATTATATCTCTTAAACGGAGCCTCAAATCAAAAAATGTGATTAGACTTTTTTTACTCTGAATTTTATCCTCTACAAGCTTATAAAATTTGGCACAATCTTTTTGAATCACCCTTATAACCATGTTTTTGAAATATTTTCTGGTTGTTGACTGTTTATGACATTCTTATATTTGTCCTCATTATTTGTAACAACAATGCTTTATCTATCTAGAGAAATGAAAATTTACTCTTCATTATTGCAATTTTCTTAATTTTTAAAAAGATTATTTATGCCACATAAATGTTAAAGAATATTTATGCTTCTAAATAAATTATAATTCCACTACAGCACTAATAGCAGTCTAGAAATAAGCTTTAATATAAATGTTTTCAGCTTTTATAAAACTGACCAATTAGGGAACAGAACCCTCATGGATATGCCATACAAAGAATGGCCTGTTGATCTGGATAATGATGTGCTGAGAGCTGCTGTTGAGGGTAATCCAGAGGCAACAGTCAAGGAATTGGCCACAATCATCCATTCAACTATTCACAGACATCTAAGGAGCCTTCATTATGTGTCAAAACTGGATGAGTAGGTCCCCATGAATTCATGCCACAAAATCTGCAACAGCATGCAGACATTTTCATTTCTTTTCTCTCCCATGAAAAGATGGAGTCATTTTTGAACAGATGGTTACGGGAGATGAAAAATGGATTATGTACCACAACATCAAGCACAAATGTCAGTAGCTTCCTAAGCAGATTGTGCCTGCAGTAGCAACTAAATATTGACATTTTCCACAAAGTTTTGCTGAATATTTGGTGGTATATGCAAGGCATAATCCATTATGAGCTTACTGTTATTGAACTAAATCATTACAGGGGAGGTCTACTGTCAGCAGCTAGAGCATCTATGCATAGGGAAAACATCCAGCACTCTTAATCATAAAGACATGGTTATTCAACAAGACAATGCAAAATGACTTGTGCAGTTGGGAATATAGTGGATGGGAAAGTTTTCCCATCCAGCATATTTCTCTAACTCCTTACATCATCTGATTACCATCTGTTTCACAGCCTCAAACACTATCTTGCTGAGAAAAAGTTTTGAAATGTTGAGAACGTGCACTGAACACCAAGTTTTTTGGATCGAAATCCATGGACTTCAAGCTGGCATTCAAAAACTTGAACAGTGAGAGAAAGTTGTAAGTACTGGGGCACTTATTATGATGACTAAAAGATCTGTTCCAAACAAATTTTGTTTGTTTTCTTCACATGTGCAAAAAAGATGACATTATTTATGGGATGACTAAATTTTCAAAGTTATCAATTAGATGCATAAAAATATTAACATTAATTTTTCTTCTTCTTAATTAGCAAAATAATATTTGATGATTTTTATATAAAAAGAGTAGCTTATTTTCTAAAAAATATTTTTCGATAATTTTATTTACAATAAAATTTAATGTTTTAAAGAAAAAATATGAATATTAAACAATAAAAATTTTACATTGCACAATAAATGCATGTTATCAATAGGACAATATGATTATTGTTGGAAAAAAACAGATAAAAATTTGAAATGCACTATATCAGAAAAATAAGAAAAATTTGTATGTTCATTTCAAAATTCTAATACAGTGGTGCCTCGCAATTCGACATTTGAGTTTCGCGTGTTGGCGCATGTGTGTGCATGGAATTGTGAGAGGTCATTTGCTATTTGTCAGTTCTTTTTGAGCTAATTTGGTGTTTACCTGTGTTGTTTGTGTTAATTTTCAATTCTACATTTTTCAGAAAGTAAAAAATTTGTAATTATTATTTTTTTTGAGTGAAATGTAAGGATGGGTTCAAAGAGAACATGAAATATTTTATGAAATTCATTAATAAAAAAATTTACCCAAAGAATTTTACTTCTGTGTTGAATTAATTCCTTTTCAATACGTACAGGTTGTCTAAATGGTCTCAATCCTACCCAATGCCATTCTACAGTTGCTTTCTATAAAATTTCAATTGCATTCTTCAAAATATAAAATTTTTATTCTCGTGAAAATGAAAAATAATTAAAAATAATTTAACCTCAAGACTTGGAACTAATTTCAAACATTTTTCCCAAATCATATTACAGTGATATGGATTAACATTCAAATTCCAATTTCCATATTCTTTAATTCCACCAAGGGTAACATAATCTAATCTGAAAAATATTTTCACACATTAGTTATTAAACCATGAATCTTTTTACTTTTAAATAATAATTAATAAAATATTCAATATTTTAAGATCAATAAATTTTACCCTGGTATAATATAAACTTCATCTCCATAAAAAAAATGTTTAATCCAAGGTGCTTTAACCTAAAATTATTAATTTTTAAATAAAATATATTTTATTAAAACTTAAAAGTTCAGTGTGTAAATAAAAAAATAATTACCTTTAATGTTTGTCCTCGTATTGGAACTAATTTGAAATCATTTGTTAATTCTTTTGCTCTTAAACCAGTACAGTTTACAATTATATCATAAATATCAGCAAGCTTATTTAAAGCATATAAAATTTTCTATTATACTATATTTATAAATTAAATAAATTCTTTAATTAAGCATAATAATTAAAACTTCAATCAACTGCATATTATTTATTCTGAATAATTGTGTCTATTTGATTTTTAAAATACTAATTGTGAAACTATTAGGACTACAAAATTAAATTCCTATTAGATATTTAACCAATAATCTAAAAATACATTAAAAATTATTCTTAATAAAAAGATTTTAACTTGGATAAAACTAAAAATTATAAATTTCACTAAAGAATTAATACTCTAATTTCACAATAAAAAATTATTCTATAGCACTGCTATTAATAGATTTAATAGGTATGTAATCTTTGAGAATAAAATCCTATTTCTCATCATTTCAAACAACTGTTTGTATAACTACATAGTAGAGCTGTATTCTTCAGCTATCGTTCTGCTGTGCCACAATTAATTATGGCATCACAAAATCCCTTCTGCTGAAATTCAAAGCTGTCCTTCTGATAGGAATATTGATTGATGTTAATTTTCTGAGACATGAACAGATTCTTATGGATACTGTCTTAAGCTATCATAAACTCAGAAGTATATATAATACAAAACTTTATGCATGTTTGCAGTACTTAATCACAAAAACAGATAGCTGACATTCTGCTTCAGCAAGACAATATAGGAATATTCCATTTTATTAACATTTTTATTTAAGAATATGAAATCTCATTTTCAAATTTCAGAAAATTTTAAAAGCTCTTCAAGAATTTTAAATATGATGCTCTAGCAATTAATACAATAAAAAATTACACAAATTAATTTTAACATATCACAATAGCAATTACACTGAAAAACGCTTGCTTTATTAATAAGAACTTTTTAAATCTGTGAAATAAACTTCTAATTTCTAATATTTTTTATAATTGGACCAAATATATTATATACAGTTATTTCAGTACTTTTGAGGGCCAAATAGTAGTAGTATACAAGTTATGAATAAAACTTATATATGAATTAAAGTTTATATTTGAGAAGCATGTTTACTTGATTGAATATTAGTTTATAAACTATAAAAAACTAACAAAATTACAGAGATCTATGTTACCACATTCACCTAATAGTTTTGATTTGGCACAATCAAATTACTTAGTAATTATTAGTACTTATGTATTAAAAGAGTTTGAAGAACTAATTTTGAAATATCAAATTTGTATAAATTATTATAATAAATAAAAATAATAATTTACCTTTATGTATATGTATATATAATCTAATACAGGTAGTCCTTAATTTACAATTGCTTCAACTTGATTGTGTCAGTGAAGAAATACATTAATTTGGCGACTGGTCAATACAGTTCAATGAGTACGAGTCTCTGACCCAATGATAGGAATTACAGAAAGTGTCCTTTTTTGTGTCAGATCTTGCAGTTTTATGTTCTTTATGTTTATTAAGATAATGTAATGTATAGTATCCTGATAAACATCAGAAATGAGAAATCCAAATATTTTGGACATTTTCAACTTTTGATCATTCCAATTTATGAGAACAGAGTTTGAAATTGAATTTCATCATAAGTTGAGGACTATCTGTACTAGGTAGGATATATACATAATTATACATTTTTCATATGTATAATTTACTTCATTTAATGATAGTTGTTTGATATATTATTAATAGCTGACTATTGATAGGAAAGTTATAAAAATTTATCCCCAAATCCTAATTTCATTTTAATATATTACAAAATAGTGCTGCATTACATAAACTAGGTCCAAATGAAAAAAACTCAAACATGCCTAAAAGAATCAGAATTAAAATAAACATATCTTTAATCAATAAGTAAAAATACTTTCAGATCTTATCCATCTCTTTTCAATTACAGAAAGCATATAAAATACATAATTGAATGAATTAAAATTTTAAATTATTTAAAAATTTTAATTCATAATTGAATAATTTTAAAGTTTTAAATTATTACATTACATGCTGTAATAATTACATAAAAATTTAAACAAAAATAATAAGTAAATAATCTATATAATTTGTTTATCCTCATTAGTGTCACGTATAACTTTAGACTGAAATGGCTCCAAGACTATACAATAAAATTTTATAACTCCTTCTGATTCGAGTTTCTATAAGCTGAACTTAAGAGTTTGTGACTATTAAATATTTTTTTAAAATACCCAGTATAAAAATATTAAAAAACTCAAATATCTCATAATTTTATAACTTATTGAATAGATGGCACGATGTATCCGCCTGAGATGTTGGCTTTCTAATAGATTTAGTTAGTTCTTATCTTTCAGACAATAATTATGCATTAATTAGTAGATAAGAAGGATATATAGTAATTAATATAACACAAAAATCAATAAATTTTATAAATATCTTCCATTTTAATGTATCTCAATTTTTTTTTGTCTGCGATGTTTGTGATGTGATGCTGTTTTTTATGCATGAAAATAAAACAGAATATTCCCTTTCTAACCTGCTATTTACCACTGAATAGTTTTATGAAATGATTTTAGGAAATTCAGTGGAGGTGAGTGAGTAGTTGATCATCAATCAGTCCAATTACAGTCATCTCCTCTCCATTCGTTTTGGTTGACAATTCATGCCTATAATCAAAATATTAAAATACGTTCATCCTTAAATTTTTCTATGGGATTTCTCAATTGGTCAAGATGTTTGTCAATCTATAGTTACATGTCAAAAGTGGGAAGTTTTATCGGTGAAAACATTGGCAATGGTGATCATTGGTGTATACACCAATGATCATTTCTCTGAATAACAAATTAGAACTTTTAGATTGATCATCAATTAGACTAAAGAATAGTAATAAAACAACAAAAGAAGAGTAATAGACATGAAAAATACAAAAAATAACTTGTGTGTAAGATGATTTCAAGCTGCAAGATGGGATAATTTTAATTTTGTAAAGTCAGGTAAAAGTGAAACCAAACGAAAGAAGTCAATCTATAAGTCAACAATGACAAAAAGAACAGGAGTCAAATCAGTGATATATTTGAGTAGATTGCTATAATAATAGAGTTATAACTATTTATTAGAGTTAATAATCCACCCTACTGACACATAATTTAATGCATAGTCATCGGTTCCATTGTGTTAGATTCGTACGAAAAGGTATGCATATTTCAAAAACAGTAACGAATTTCATATCTGATTCTTTTATGCACTTTAACCTATAGATTGTCTCTTTCATTTGGTACTACTTTTGAAGTCTTTATAATCATTGCAATTATACCCATAGTAATGTATCTGAACAACTTTAGATCCACCATGTACTGATGTCACATTTTTGAGCAACAAAAACAACTGAATTTTCTGTTTCTAAACTGTATGATTGTTTGCCAGTGAATAGAATGTGTAATGACAAAAAAAAGATTAACTGGGGTTTATGGTGCCTCAAGGCAGATACACTTTCAAATGAGCAGCAAAAGCAGGACTGACGAGAGAAAGGGGATGATGGGATAAAATTCTCCGGGCCTGGGATTCAAAGGGGCCAACATCATCCCACTATTTTTTTAACATGCTAATTAATCACAGAAGGAAGGTGCTGAAGTTTAGAGTCTGAAGGGGTAATAAATTGCCCCAACTTTATAACTTTAAAATTATTTTCCCATGTAAATTTTTCTCCTGGGCCCAGTGACATCTTTTAATGCCCCTGATGAAAAACTTTAATCCCAGTGGAGTATTTTAATTAAATTGAATAGAAATTTCTAGAATTACTCCTAATTAATTGAATATAAAATTCAGAATATTTATAATGTTGCTAAAAAATAAGACAACAGAAGACTGATTATTCAACAGCGATAAATTAATCATTGAGAAAATGATTGGAAGGAGACTAATCAATTTGTGTCGAGTTAGCAAGCATGCTTTAATTCCCAGAATGACTTAAGTGATCATGATTTTCCATTTGAATGGCAAAGAAGTTCCCAGTGAAATCAGCATATGAAATCAAATACAGGTAGGCCTCGATTAGTGCGAATAATGGGTTCCACGAATTTCTCACACTATTCGAAGTATTAACTATATGTAAAATATGGTAATTGGTTCTTGCTTTGTGAGATTCCGGCCATTAGCCAATCTCATGATGAATAACCACAATACTAACTGTATTTGTCATCTTAATATACTGCTAACTATTTTTCACCAAAAAGTTTCAGCTCTTTAAGCAGGAAAGCAATAACTAGATGTTTATAATAAGAACAAATTTATTAAATAAAGCACTTTTGGCTCTATCGAGCCCTCATCAGTATTTAAGAACATTAAAAATAATATTAAATATTAAAAATCGGTTTTAGAAAACAGATTCTAATTCTAATATTCTAAAGTTCAAACACATTTTTTTTTTTTTTCAAGTAAGTTTTGCCATAAGAATATGACCAATAGATAAGGTGGTGATAATAAAGATCGAATGAAGAGTGGTAGTCTTATTTTATTACTAAAAAATTTTGTTTTATTCTAATGTAAACATGCTAAATGGATTAATTTTATACAATTATGTAAGCTATTAAGCTGGAGAAACGTGCTCCGAACTGTTTTTAAAGAAAAAAAAAAGTGTTTGAACTTTAGAATATTAGAATTAGAATCTGTTTTCTAAAGTCGATTTTTAATATTTAATATTATTTTTAATGTTCTTAAATACTGATGAGGGTTCGATAGAGCCGAAAGTGCTTTATTTAATAAATTTGTTCTTATTATAAACATGTAGTTATTGCTTTCCTGCTTAAAGAGCTGAAACTTTTTTGGTGTACAATACTAACTGTTTAAGAAATACTGTTTACTTTCATATTTTACATATAGTTGTTCATCATCTAAATTAACAACTTACCAGGAACCATCTCATACCATCATCAAACCAACCGCCAAATCAAAAGTTGAGCACCACTTTTATGACGCTCAATCACATCCATTTTTTACTCTAGCGTAATCACTAACCTCTTCTTTTTTTCATTTCCTGTTTTATCATCAAAAATGTTCTTCCTTTTATCCATTTTGATACTTTTTAAAAGAAAATTCTGTACTATACTGCATGTATACAATAACAAAGCTGAATAATAGTAATGTTAAATAGCTAAAGGCAAAAAACCCATTTTTCTGTTGTTTCACCCCTTCAAAATCGTGTGACTGTTCTTGGACTGCTCCTCGTCCATGTTAAACAGTTAACGGAAAAAAGCCCATCTTTCTGATGTTTCACCCTTCGTGTGGGCAAAAAGCCCATCTTTCTGATGTTTCATCCCTTCAAAATCGTGTGACCCGTTCTTGGACTGCTCCTCATCTTCACCCCTTCAAAGCCAAGTGACTGTTCTTGGACTGCTCCTTGTCCCAAAGCCAAGTGACTGTTCTTGGACTGCTCCTCATCCGGTTTTACTAATCAAGCCAAGTGACTGTTCTTGGACTGCTCCTTGTCCAGTTTTACTAACTGAAAATTAACATTGATTTGTTAATTGACATCATAAAAAGAGGACTGGACATTTGTTAGTAAGACTGGTCTATGCTTACAACTCACATTAATCGAATATTTGCTCGTACTAACTGAAAAACAGTATCATTTTTGTAAGTCGTACTAATCGAATATCGCATTATTCGACTCGCACTAATCGAGGCCTACCTGTAATTAAGATTCAAAGACAAATCTTTGAATTCAATTGGAATTTATTTAGAAAAATGTATTTTCTCATGGTTAATTATATATTGCATCATCATCAGCAAGTGTTTCAGATAATTTATAATTTGTTCTTTCCAGTTATCCTGAAAATTCCATAATTATTAATTTTTATAAAGAAATATGTGCTTAATTAATAATGAAATTTTGTCTAATAATTAGATTAAATTTTGAAATCATTAAATTATAAAATCATTCACCGATCACTGACATATTCTTTTATTGCTGCATAGCTGCAATGGATTTACTAGTAAATACTAATAATAATAAAATATAAAATAAAAACAAATATAAAAATACTATATTTACAAAAAACCTTGTTTAATCAAAATTTTTCATTACTCACTGAGTGTACTGGTATCTCAGTTGTTGTTGATGCCATCATTATTATTCTGTTTAATAATAATAAGCTTTTCTAAAGTCAACAGATACATGTCGAATTGTATCAATAATTTCAGCTTCATCTCATAAAACATTGCAATTGTCATAAGCCTACTGGCTTAAAACTGTATTGTCCACATTGCTCTTATGTTAAGAAATTACAGAATAGAATTTCTCACATGTTCTTCCTATGTATTTATAATTTTGCATATTATTTCTCTCTCTTTAACAGAATGCTGTAAACCCTGCTAAAATGAACATGAAAAATTTTGAAGGACCTTCAGTTAACAACTTTGATAATTGTTTTTATCAGTGAAAAATTTGCCATCAAGTACATTAAACTGGAGAAAAATATTTTGAAGCTGATAGCTGGTGTACAACTGAATATAAATTTTTAGAATTTTGCTATCAAAACTTAAATGTCCTATTTTATATATATTGGGTTGTTTGGAAAGTAATTTCATTTTTTTCCCCATAAGTGGCATTAGTTGTATTTTTACCTGCTAATTTCATTCTAAGCCATCCATATATTGTCGTCATAAATTTTGACAGCTGACATTTCAAGGTATATTTATAAGAAAATTTTTTGGATTCTGTATAGTTGTTTTTTTTTTTTTTTTTTTGTTTTTTTTTTTTTTTTTTTTTTTTTTTTTTTTTTTTTTTTTTTTTTTTTTGGTGTTGTATCAAAAAAAATGGGAATGGAAAACAAAAAGGAGCATTTTTGGCATATTTTGTTTTTTTTATTACTGAAAAGATAAGAATGCTGTTCAAGCAAGAAAAAAGGTGTGTGAAGTATATGGAGAAGATACGTTAACAGAACGCCAGTGCCAAAACTGGTTTACAAAACTTCGTTCTGACAATTTTGATATTAAAGATGCACCACCTTCTAGAAGGCCAATTGAAGCTGATGAAGACAAAATAAAGGAATTGGTTGAAGCAAATCACTGAATAACACGAGAAATTGCTACGAGATTGAATTTTTTATATTCGACTGTTCATAACTATATGAAACAATTTAGTTTCATTTCAAAGCTCGATATTTGGGTTCCACATGTTCTCAAAGAAAGAGATTTGCTCCATCGCATTGAAATCTGTGACTTGCTGCTCAAACATCAAGAAAATGATCCATTTCTGAAGCAAATCATAATTGACGATGAAAAGTGGATTGTTTACAACAATGTTGAACACAAGCAATCATGGAGCAAAAGAGATGAGCTAGTTCAAAGCATTTGAAAGCAGATATTCATAAAAAAAAAGTGATGCTCTCTGTTTGGTGGGATTTCAAAAGAATTATTTTTTTAACTTCTACCAGAGAATTCTACAATTAATTAAGAAGTGTACTGCCACCAATTGGATAAAATGAATGATTCCATCAAACAGAAGAGGCCAGAATTGATTAACAGAAAAGAATGATTCCATCAAACAGAAGAGGCCAGAATTGATTAACAGAAAAGGTGTAGTGTTTCACCATGACAACACCACAGCATATACAAGTTTGATGACTCACCAGAAGCTGTTACAGCTTGGATGGGATGTGTTACCACACCCACCACATTCACCAGATTTGGCACCCTCCAATTATCACTTGTTCCGGTCTTTACAGAATTCTTTAAACAACAAAACATTTAGCTCAAATGAGGATGGCAAAAATCACTTGGTTCAGTGTTTTGCAAGCAAAGATCAAAAGTTCTATGAGCATGGAATCATGCTACTACCAGAAAGATGGCAAAATATGTTGGACCAAAATAGCCAATATATAATTGAATAAAATATATACTATAAAAATATTGTCGTTCATTTTCATGAAAAAACAAAATTACTTTCCGAACAACCCTATATTATTGCAAATAATTTTAAATGACAAATTACATTGAATTAGTAGTCAGTCTTATTTTAAAGTTCAATTACAGTAATAAAATACCAGATTACCTGATCAAAACATTCTACTCTCTTATTTTCCACATTACCACCTTTTTTTTTAAATTTTATTGAATTAAATAATATATATAATAAAGAACTATATAAACAAGTATATAAATTTTTAAAGTGAATTTCTATATTTTTAGTATTATCTAATCATATTTTTGTTTTATATTTTATTTAATGAAACAACACAGGATAAATTTAAAATAAATATTGTGATGTTTAAACATATCACAATATTTACCTGTACTTTAAGTGTATAATTATGTTAAATATAAAATTTTTTCTAAAAAATTTTAATATATAATGAATTATTTTTGGCATAACACCATTACTCACCAAGAAATGAGTTTCTATTTTTCATATGTTCTATCAGTTTTAATAAGCATTGAATTGCTTCATAACTTATGATGTCATTCATCTAAACAAAAAAAAAATTTATTTATTTTCGCAGATACTATTCACTCATACATTATAAAGATAATGTAAATTACCTTGACAATAATGTTTAATATCGAAAAAAAGAACATTCTATAGTCATCTTTATTCAAAAATATTGAACTGGCTATATAAGTTGGTGCATATTCAATTTTTAAAAATATTATAGGATGTTCAAAATTGTAAATTAAAACTTCTTTCAAAATCTGCAAAGCATAAAGATGATTCTTCATATTATTCTCTTGTAGCCAATATAACAATTGATCAACAGTTATTGTCACTTTGTGCTGTCTTAACTGAAAATAATTATTATATGCTTTATAATTTACTCACTTAAAAATCTATATATTTTAACCCTTTTCAATCTTGCATAACACATATTAACATATAAATATTTTCTTCATCTTAAAATTCTCTAATATATTAATTTTAATTCATGTTAAAATGTACAGGGTGATTCATAAAGAAGTATACAGTTTCAATGCAATATAAATTAAGAACAATGTAAGATATTATATGTTACCTGTAACAGAATTGTATAAGATTATTTTAAGTTTTGTTAGAGACTTTCACAGATGTTCTATATGTGACCCCTTAGTCACACGACACACACCGAGCCGGTAATCCAATTCCGCCCAAACGCATGTTATGGTATCTGAATCAAGTCCATCGATAGTGGCTGTGATATGCTGTTTCAGATCCACTAGATCAACAGGAAGGGGAAGGACGAATACCTTGTCCTTTACGTACCCCCACAGGAAGAAATCACAAGATGCTAGGTCAGGACTTCTAGGTGGCATTGGGTAAGTTGCCTGTTGTAGTCTGCGGCTCGTCCAATCCATCGGCAAGGGAGATGTTCATCGAGGTAATCTCGCATGTAGGCCAACCAGTGTGATGGTGCATCATCCAACTGAAGAATGAAGTTGTCAATGTTGTCCTGAACATGCGTTTGGGCGGAATTGGATTACCGGCTCGATGTGTGTCGTGTGACTAAGGGGTCACACATAGAACATCTGTGAATGTCTCTAACAAAACTTAAAATCATCCCATACAATTCTGTTACAGGTAGCATATAATATCTTACATTGTTCTTAATTTATATTGCATTGAAACTGTATACTTCTTTATGAATCACCCTGTATTTATCACAAGATTTATAAATAAGTTTCCTGTTTAATTAACAGGAAACTTATTTATAAATCTTTAATATCACTCTAAAAATACATTTTCAGCCTACAAAGCCTTCATCAATTGTAACAAAATGTATTCAGGAATAATAATGGAAAAACAAAAATAAAATACTTCATTCTAGAACAGTGGTTTTCAACCTTTTCACACTCGCAGACCGGCAAAAATAAAGGAATTATGTTGCGGACCAGCAAACTATCCAGACTGAAATAAAAACTTAAACCTAAATAATATTTTTATTAACTAACTGAATAGAAAAACAAATTTTTATGACATTATTTAGTGCTGCGTCTGCTGTTGCTTCTTTGTTAGCAAATCATTTATTCATGGTTGCAGTTTTGTTTCTGAGAGACGAAGTGCAGCATTTATATTCATTCGATTTCTCTGCTTGGTTTTTATTATTGACATGGCAGAAAAAGTCTTCTCGCACAAATAAGAAGTTGAAAAAACAATAATTTGATTGCTTTATCACTCACTGTTGGATATTCTTTTCTAAGCGATAACCAAAATTGAGGCAATGATATCGCTTTATGCCTCGAAACTAGAGTGACATCAGTAGATAATTCTATCAGTTTTTCTTTATCATGAAAATCAAGTGCACATGACTGGACATCTTCCAGGAAAGGATTATTAATCCAAAGGTTGCCCTTACGAGGATCCTCACTTTCAGGGAAATAGTTATTAAAGTTTTCAACTAATGCCCTTAAATGCTCACTAATTATTTTGAATATTACTTTCTGTTTAATGTCAGCTGTAGTTAAAAATTTACTCAAAATTGGGAACATTTCTACATCTTTCTTATGTACTCGACTGTTCCAAACATCAAGTTTTTTTTTTTTAATGCATTCATTTTACTTCTCACTGTAAAGATATTTGTACAAGATCCCTGAAGTGAAATGTTAAGGTCATTAAGAAGATTAAATATGTCTGCCATATATGCAAGTTTAGCCATCCATTCTTCATTTAACAAAGATTCTATTAAATTGGATTTTCGGGCGCGTAAAAATTTCGTTACCTCTTCTCTTAATTCAAAAAGGTGTGCAAGAACTCTTCCTCTTGATAACCACCTCACTTCTGCATGGAGAAGAACATGTTGGTGGTGTGAATCCATACTCTCACACAATATTGTGAACAGCCTGGAATTCATAGCTCGACTACGAATTTCATTAACAATCTTTACTACATCATTCATCACTGTGTTTAGTTCAGCAGAAATTTTTTTGCAGCTAAATGCTCTTGATGGATTATGCAGTGAATTAACAATATTTCTGGGTGCGCAACTTCCTTTATTTTTGCTACTACTCCAGAGTGATGTCCAATCATGCTCGCAACACCGTCTGTACACACTCCCATGCATTTCTTCCAGTCTAAGCCTTGTGCTTGAATATAATTATTAAGAGCACTAAATATCTCAGAACTAGTAGTTCTTCCAGGTAAGTCAAGGCAACAAAGAAGTTCTTCCCATAAGACTTCCTCTTCTCTATATCTCACAAAGCAAAGAAGGATAGCGTGGTTACTTACATCAGTAGACTCGTCAAGCTGAATTGCAAAATATCTAGATTTCTTTATCTCTTCTACAATTTGAATTTCGATATCTGTTGCCATATCAACAATTCTTCTTTGAATAATATTATCCGACTTGGGTATAGCCTCCAGTTTTTTAATGGATTGAGATCCCAAAATTTCTCGTACGACATCTAAGAAACAAGATTTTGCTAACTCCTCACCAATCGTAAATGGCTCTTTAGTTTTAGCTATATGGAGAGCCACTAAGTACGACACTCGAAGTAATGACTTATCGCTAGTCACCATCGTTTTCATTACACTTTTCTGTGTTTTAATTTGGTCACAATCTTTCAAAAAAGTCTATGGGCTTATCAATAAAATCTTTATGCTTCAAATTCAAATGACAAGCAAGTTTGGACTGTTTCATGGCATCATTTGACAAAATTTCGGAGCACACTACACATAAAGGTCGTGGCGATAGTTCACTGCTTGGTGCTAAAATAAAACCAAACTTTAAATACTCCTTATTGTAATGTCTGACAAAGTTTCCTTTTGACTTTTTAGGTGGTATTGCACATTCCAAAATATCAGCATACGACTTTTTCTTTGCTTGTTCTGAATTTGAAGCACTAGTACTTGGCACATTTTCAGAAGCATCACTATTTTGCTCTTGATTATTGCTTTTATTTAAAAAGCTTAGAAGGCTTTGCTGTTTGCTTTTCTTCTTTTCCATTTTATAGGGTTTCAAGTTTTACGAAAAAAAACAATGTTATGC
The DNA here is from genome assembly GCA_000484575.1 of Olivierus martensii. Taxonomy (NCBI): domain Eukaryota; kingdom Metazoa; phylum Arthropoda; class Arachnida; order Scorpiones; family Buthidae; genus Olivierus; species Olivierus martensii. Next base: position 19,335 of record AYEL01057588.1, on the reverse strand, counting down.
AAAAACAAATACACGCCTGCTCAATAATCATGTTGCCAACAGTGAAGGATGATTTCCACTAAGCTCAAAAAAAATAATAATAATAAAACTTGTAATTAAAAAAATTGATAATAAATAAATCATACACTTTGTATCAGAAAAATATGCATTACTTACCAGAAAAATTTAAGTCACCACTAATATGTTAATAACTTTCAGGAAAAATTCTGAATTTATTCAGTTTTAATAATACAGATGTGCAAGAAATTTCAGCAAAATAACTTTTGCACTTCTGCGTTATTAATAACTTAAAACTGCAATAAATCTCGCCAAATATATGCACTCATCAAACGACGCAAATTCTCTTGGCAAATGCTTTCATTAGGTGATTCTTTCCCTATGTAGAGTATGTACTCTGAACTCATTTCTAATCTTATTTGGTCAAGTTGTACCTCTTCTTCTTCTATTGGGATTGGCAGATGGATCTTATTGACAGGATATTTTACAATATTGTTTTTTCCTAAGGTCTCTGGACCTAGACCTTACAGCTGTCAGTAATTTGATCGTTGTTTCTTCTCTAATTAGATCTTCAGTTTGACTTGTCTGTGGTCAGAATCCTAGCTTGTATAAACACTTGTATATTTATTGCTGTCGTATAGCTATTGAGCAAATTGATATTGTAAACTTGTAGAATAAATTAGACTGTAGACAAAAAAAACATGGACCAGGCTTCACATTCATATAATTTATTTATTTATTTCCATAAAAAATCAGTTCATGTAAAAACGAAAAATAACCAGAAATCTAACATTATTTTGTGATCTACCAGATTTTCTACCATCTACCATAATCAAAATTAAGTCATAAATGAGTACCTCATTCTACCAGATTTAGTAGAAATTCTACTAAATTGGCAACCCTGTCAATAATATAGGAATACTGCTCCAACAAGTCTGACAATTAGTGTTGCCACCTCACGAATACTCATAAAACCAGAGAAGAAGCATTTCTGTGTTTTGATAGAAATTGCCGTACATCAGTTATCTACTGGTAGTTTCGATAGAAATTGCAGTTATCAGTTATCCAAAAAACATCACTTTTCTTCATTACATAGATTAAAAAGTATAATTTTTTGTCATTTAAACACTTAAAAGAATGAAAAGTGTTTTCCAAAAAAAGACATTGTAATTTACTTAATTTCTCAGGGACCGGCAGAAAATTTTCACGGACTAGCACCAGTCCACGGACTACCAGTTGAAAAACACTATTCTAGAACATTACATTATACTTTTTAAACATTATAAGTATGACTGATATCAGAGTTACTAATTTTAGCCACATTTTAATTCTCATATTACATGTGTGAGACCTCTGGGCAGCGCATTACGGGATTTAAGTTGACATCCCAGGACTTAGCCTTTTGAGCAGTTGTGGGCTTTGCGTAGGCCAGACGGGAGAATAACGGAGTGTTCCATCATAAAACTGACTGAGACAATCACTTTAACAACATTTAACATATTTAATGAACGAGGGGGAGTTCTTTACAAATTTATACACATAAGATACCCAAGGAGGATAAATACCTTATTACAAGAGGATGGTGAACAATGATCTCTGGCAAACAAAAGAAAGTTCACTTTTCCTTTTAATTCGTTTCAGGTTTGAATCTTCTTCTTGATAAAGATGTACAGTCACTGTTAGTTTCTTCTCTTTGTTGCAATTTGTTTTGAAGATCTTGATTATGGTTCAGGAGAAGGCTTTGTTGGCAATTGGGACAGGATTCATTAAGCGACCGTCTTCTTTGGTGGTTCCAACTCAACTCTCGACCAAATCAGAGATGATTGGTTCCTATTGTTTTTCCCCTGCCTCTCCCCTTCTCTGAAAACCCCCATCTATCAAGAAAAATGTCCGCTATGCGGGTAAGGGATTTTCTGCAGCAAGGGGGCACATTCCGTCAGATAATTAGGAATGTTTTGTGTTGATTTGGTCTTCTCTTCCTTTCAACAAGATGTCAACTTGAGTGCATCTTCCACTGTGGGTGATTGCAGGCCTTGCTCCCATTGCTTGGAGGGAACATCTACCAATCATTTTATCAATCCAGAATTAAATATTTTTATAAAAAGAAGAGAAAAATACAAATATCAAATTCCCGACAATTATCATGCATTCTGACCCCGTCTGATATCGCAAGTCTTCACACATACAATGTGAGAAGTAAAAAACACTAGAATTGATACCTCTGATATCACTGTAGTCATAATGTTTAAAAATATAATGCTCTAGAAAACAAAAAGTATAATATGATGCTCCAGAATGAATTATTTGTATTTTTGTTCTTTCTGTTATTAATACTATATTATTCTAATTATAACTAATGAGTATTTTGTTGGTCAAAAACATTTATATTGTAGAGTTTTGAAATTTATGATTAAATTTCCTGCTTAACTGACTTATGGTATATTCATTTTAATACAGTGATCTCAAACTCATTCACTTCAAAGAGAAGTTTGAACAGTACTGCCATGTATAAAATGCCCTAGTGCAAATTCTCATAATGGCATCTTCACTCAGAAAGGGTTTTTGTAAAGATAATATTCAACAAAGTGGAAAGAGGTATTAAGTGATGGGGTGAAACTCTGCTACAAGCTGTCCTTGCAGAGATCAGCCAGATTGTAGAGGATGGGATTGACAGGCCCAGACCTGCCCTGAATAATTTTTTTTTTTTTGAGGAGAGATTCAAAATCAAATCTCCTCTGGGTGGAAAGTGATGCATTTCTACATAACCAATCCTGCTGATCCAGAAGGGGAGTTAATGAACAAAAACATTTTATAGTAGTATATAAATTTTAATTATAGCAAAATAATAAAAATGTAACTATTATATCAATAATTATGATATCACATTTGTATACATATAGCTTCATGGATTTTTTAGGTGTCCAGGCTTGACCTATTCAACCTCTTCCTTCACTTAGATTACCCACTGTTACTATAGATATGAACAACCTCTGGTGAATATTGTGGTGCTTAGCTGTTTAGTAGTCAATAAAAAGGAAAGCAGTGTATAATACAAAAGAAAAAAATGACAGCCTAGCAGGTCTTCAATACTTTATGAAAATTAGATGATTTCTTTCAATTTAAAAATAAATTAAAAAATTTCTGAAATGTTATATATAGTAAATGCAATGAAATCACATATAATAAATTAATGCATTTATCTGAATTCGATCCTGGATACAGCCTAGAATGGAATTTGGATTCCATGCTTATGAAAAATTTTTGATGGATCAGGCCTGATCATCAATTCTTCTATAGTAAAATCCTCTGATTCACAGATATGGGCAGTTCATAGTTGGGTATGGAATGGATTCCATTATGTAATAATCAGCCAATGATTGGTATGTGGCATTAAAAAATAATTCTTACTTTTGCTAGAAGCTTTGTTAGATTAATTTCAGTTAAGTTGCAAAGGGATACTTTTGGCAGTAATCACTTTTAGACCCCACACAAACTGTCCAATACGTATAATAGGATCAACCAGAAGATTGAATGACAGGATTCAACAGGCCTGGCCAGCCCAGATCCTTCCTGAAAAATAATATGTGGGATTCAAAATTGAACCTGGATCCTTCAAGGTAGTAAATGGCTGCTTTGCCATTCAGCTGATATTGGAAAATTGTTGGCTACATGGTAAAGCAAAAAGCACTAGAAAATTGAATACATGTAAATGAGAAAGTTAACTTTGACCTGTACTATTTTTATTTTGTTATGCACTCTATTGATTTATCATTATTTTCTTATTATCTAACATATTATATTTTAGTTTACGAGTTAACTTACTTCCACCTTCTCCGTCGTCGTTAGCAATCACATGATACGGAATCAGAAACCGTTCTCCAGAAGAGCTATCCCGGGTAATGACGTCATCATTTAATCTAACTAATTGTACCACTGGTCAGATATGAGAATGTAAGAATGATCTCGTACTGATGTTTTGTTCGGAATATAAATTAATTGTAAAGAAGATGACACAATGAATTATTCTGTAAGCTAATAACTTAAAACATAAATTAATTGTAAAGATAATGACATGAATGAATTAATCTGTAAACTAATAACTTTGAACCCTACGTATAAGTATGCAAATGAGCGAAGTGCAGGATTGTAAGTCACTTGGTATAAAAGTTGATGCATCCGACAAGCCAAACGAGGTGTTGTCTTGACGTAAAATTGGCCGAAGTGACATTTGAGAATACTCTCAGCAGACTCAGTTATAGATGAAACTTCATCATGACTTGCAAATATAGATGGATCAAGACCAGTTGAAGCTGCTCCATTGGCCTCAAAAATGCGTTTCAATTTTTCAACAATCTGGCTTCTTGATGGCTTATTTCTTTCTATTTTATCATTTTCAGCTAGCTTTTCTTGTAAAATCCTTATTTTATGCTAATAGTAAAGTTATCCTAAATTAATTTTTAATAATTACTTTCAAACCTACTATCATTTAATATTGTAAGAATAGTGATAAGAAATATTGACATTTAGCCTAAGAAACCAGTCACATCAAAACAATTAATTAAAAACAATAATAGGTCAATAAAAATAATGATGTTACCATGCTTTTTTCCAACGTCACTTTAATCAGTAATTTTCCTCTGGAAGTCATTCTTTGAATTCTAACAACTAAACTAAACAAGTTAACAACTAAAATCGGAACCAAAATTTCTGAAAACGTGAAAATGAAACTGATTTTGTTTACATAAAAAGAAATATCTGTGCGCAACATTGCGCGGAATATTATCTTACCAAGATAAAAATACAGTATCTGCAAGTCACGTGTTTCAAAAGCACATTTCTAATTCGTCCATTGCAGCTGCTGTGTTCTGCGTGGTTTTTTGGATTGTTTACGTTGGATACTTTGTTTTTCCTTGGTAATTTGAGGAAAATTGCAGATACTGTGTTTAACAAATCGTGATTTGTAAGTCTTTTTATTAGATTTTCTCCATATTGACTATTGGATTAGAAAGAGAACAACACAGTATCTATAAATATAGAAAAATATCACTTTGTTTACAAAATGCAGATACTGCATTTTTCCTTGGGGCAGCCGGGCTGGCCAACATCATGATAGGGTCAACCAAATGGTTGAAGGATGGGTTCAATGGGCTGGGACTGAGCCTGGACACCTCCTGAAAAACTGGAGGTATGGGACCTGGATTTGAACCCAGATATAAAAAGATAGAAAGTGATAATTATTTTGGCTAAAATAATACTTGTTTTAATGGTTTTATTACTATTTTAGATATTAGATATACCATAATACTCTAGTTAAATGTATTGCATTTCTTATTACAAGATATAGTCATGTATTCTGTATATTGCCATAAAAATCATTCAGATATAATAAACTTTTAGCATTAACAATCAATCATTTCCTTTATTATTCTGTCAAATTGAGGAACTTTATATTATAATGAATACATTCACACATGGGATATCTCTGACATTCAAAAGATTTTAAAAATCAAATCATTGATAGTGTAACTACTGAATGATATCAAGATAAAAACATTTATATAAAAATATGTGGCATTTTTAATATTAAAAATTAAGAAATGAATGGTTATTTATCTTCTAAACCAGTCATTTCTTTATTTTTAATTACTAAAAATTATAAAATTTACAAACTCAATGGAATGTTAGGCCATAGTTTTGGCTGCTTTAAATCACAGTATCTGTCGAATGTTAACTGCATTGCTGTTTCCATTCCATGAATTTTTGCAGCTGATTTTCCAAATAGCTTTTTCATCTGTTTTGTTCTTTGAATTGCTTGTTGTCTGGACTTTAAAAATCTATCTTGTGGTAACACTTCTTCAGAATTTTCTGTAAAATAAAAAAAAAATACAAAAAATTTTAGTAAAAAAAAAAATAATTTATTTTTTTAAGTTTTCAAGTTTAAATTATAGTAATATGAAAACAATATATACTATTGTTTTCATATTATAATAATATATTACCAATAATATATATTGGTAATATTCATTTATGATACAGATTACATAATTAATGTTAGAATATAAAATTATATATAAGTAGTTCTTGGTTTATGGATTCATGTGTTTAAGAGTTTTTTCAAAATATGAAGTGTCAAATATATCTAAATATAACATTAATTTGTTATGATACAGATTACATAATTAATGTTAGAATATAAAATTATATATAAGTAGTTCTTGCTTTATGAATTCCTGTGTTTAAGAGTTTTTTCAAAATATGAAGTATCAAATATATCTAAATATAACATTAATTCAATAAATTAATGATAAACATTTATAAAAAGTTACATAAAAAACTTCTGTCCCAATTATTTGTATAATTTAGGGAATAGCTGTAAATCAAACTGGCATTTAAAAAGTATCACCTATAAAATAAGATTTCATTTTCATTTTACACATTAATATGCAATAATAATCATTGATGTTTAAAAACTAAATAAGATCTATATACTGAAAATATACCAAGTGTTTTCGAGCACCTGTACCACCCTTTTTTCTCGAAACGCCGGGAAAAAATTTTGATTACCAAAGTATACCTGAAGAATCGAATGGGCACGATAAAAATTTTGTGGGTCCATTGGCACAAGGGGTCAACTATGAAATCTCCAATGGAAAATTGGATGGGCATGATAAAAATTTTGTGGGCCCATCGGAAGTAGAGAGGCAAGGGATCAACGATGAAATCTCCAATGGAAACTATCCATCGGAGAGTCACAAGGGATCAACTATGAAATCTCCAATGGAAACCAATGCCGATTTTGGCATAATTGGATAGAACTGTGAAAAACAAACAACTTTTGTTTGAAAGTTTTTTAATATTTTTAGGCATAATTGGATAGAACTGTGAAAAACAAACAACTTTTGTTTTGGAAGTTTTTTAATATCATTTACGGATTGTGAGATATCACAAAAAAAAAGATGCTGCCACTTTGTTTTGGAAGTTTTTTAATATCATTTACGGATTGTGAGATATCACAAAAAAAGATGCTGTCGCTTGTACCGTCGATTGGGCTATTCAAGCAGTAAGAAGAATAAAAATCAGACAGAGGGCATTTGTGTACATTGCCAAACATTATTGAAGCAACAAAGAGCAGTATTATGCAGATTTCAGGTAAATTCTGGTACTCTGTAGTAGCATTCAAACCACAGGTGTGACAAGCTTCACCATCACAGTTCAGCATGGAGCCATACTCAAGAACAAGGGTTTCTGGACTGGTTTCAGTTATAATGTTGTTATAGTTACTAAAAAGCAGTAGAATGTTGATTGTCAATATTTGCATTTTTAGCAATTCTTAAATTTTATTTAGCACTTTAAAACTCAAAAATCTTCTTTTACTGTTAGATGCCATGCTTTCAACACACTTTCTCCCAGTCGTTCGATAATGTTGCCCTACTTCTTTCGTCTCAGTATCTCAACTATTTCATATGTGAGACTTTGATTTTGTATTGCATGTCTTTATCACTAGCATTCCTCCATTTTATTTTTATATTCTCTTTGTAAGCTAATCTCACTAGTGCCACTGTCAATTTACCTTTTTCGAATGTCATTCTTATGCTCCACTAGTCTATCGTTTAAATTTCTTCCAGTCACCCCTATATAGAATTGTTCTACATTGTTGTGGTTGTTAGCAGGATCTGGTAAACTCCACTCTTTAGACCTTGGTTGTATTTATCTTTGTTATTTCTTAACTTTCCAAATACTGTTTGTCCTCTTTTATATGCCATCTTTTTGTTTTGCTATTTAACAGCCTTTTTTAGTTATTTTTATATTGGCCATTGTCACGGTGTGACCACATATTCTGCACTTGTTTGTTCATTGTTCGTGTCTCTTTCTATTTCATTACTATTATTACCATTACTTGCTCTCTCGTATATGATAATTTGAAACATTTGTTCTAGAATAGATAAATATTCTTTGTAAAATATGCTGATTAATAGTTCTTGATAAAAATGAAGAGGGTATGGAAGTACCAAAAACATTATATGTGAATAAATTACGTTTCTGTTTTTGTGAACACACATGGGCAATATCACATATGTGATCCATGGCTTTTATATATAAAAAATAAAGAAAATATTTTAAATGTTAACTGTGAATATTAAAAATATATATTTTTATCAGAAATAACATTAAATTCTTTTCAGAATCTATATGAATTGACACCTAGAGCAGCTGCCTCTCTCTTTTAATACTATACTACATACACATTTGATCACTGAATGCATATATTAAAAAGATTAACACTTACCAATATTTTCTTTCTTTGACTTATTTTTTAAGGTTTCTGAAAAATAAAATTTCTAGATTTATTTATAATACAATAAATAATTAATTTTTAAGTTTTGATGTTTTTACATTTAAAAATATGTAAGATTAGTTAATCAATATGAAACTGGAATCCTTATCTGGAAAGACACTTAACGACTTTCAGGATTTTGAGATTTTCAATCCATAATATCAAGAAAATATAATATAAGTAATAAAATATTAAAAAGTGAACCAAATTATGTGAACTAAAAGTATACAATGTTCAAGTACTTAATGAAATCTTATTTAAATTCCAAGTTCATTTAAAAAAAAATTTCAGTAATTATGCTAATTAATATTTATATAATGTTTGATGCATTTGAACAGTAAATAACTTTCAGTGTGGATAATTAAAACAATAAAAGATATCTTAATACATTTGTTTATCATTATTCAAATTTTTACAACTGAAAACTAATTATTCAAAAACTACAATAAAATTACAGAAATCTTTCATTGGAATAACATTTTTGATCATCCTTTTCCCTGAAGTATGGATGAAAATACTAGTTCAATAAAAGACAACTTCTGCAATTTGAGGCTAGTGTTTAAATAATTAGTTTATATCTTAATAAAAAAATGTGCATAGGTATTCCACACTTATGCAAATATTTGAGGCCAAAGATTTTTGCATAAGTCAAATTTTGTGTCCCAGGATATATGGAATTTGGTGATTGTATCCAGAAGCGAACTGGGACATATTTTCGATTCTGGCATTATCCTGACAGTGGCCCACTAGTTAGACTTGGTATTACGACAATTTACTGCACAGATATATTGTCACAAGGATATTTCACCGTAAGATATAGAAAAAAATAAAATAAAGACATAAGGAGTATTTAAAAAAAAGTATATAATTTTTTTTATAAATTTTTTGCAATATTCCTGTTTTTATTTTATTTTTATATCAATATCCTTGCGACGATATATCTGTAATATATAATAAATAAATTAAATACATAGTAAACTCTGTGTAACCGTCTTCCTTTAAAAATTATTCTATTTTGAATTTCTGTAAAGTTACTGAAGTGGGTCAATAAACTGACCGAAAACGTTTTAATTAAATTTGTTTTGTGTTTCTTATCATCATCTACCTGCTTTAAAGGCTTGTGTTTTTGTATAGACAGTATAAACTCCAGCAGGTTTGGAATTACTCGAAGTAAATACATAGTATTTTTTACAAAACAAATTTTAATGACAAAATAAAAACAATTACCTAATTATCTATAGTACAAGTCTTTATTTGTGTGCAAATGCTAAAATATTGATAAATTTGAATAAAAATGAATGAAGAAGAATCTGAAACAAATATGCATTATATTGAAAGTGAGGTGCGTGATATAAAAAATTGGTTTGTCGACTGTCATATTACTCGAAGTAAATACATAGTATTTTTTACAAAACAAATTTTAATGACAAAATAAAAACAATTACCTAATTATCTATAGTACAAGTCTTTATTTGTGTGCAAATGCTAAAATATTGATAAATTTGAATTAAAATGAATGAAGAAGAATCTGAAACAAATATGCATTGAAAGTGAGGTGCGTGATATAAAAAATTGGTTTGTCGACTGTTGGCCAATATTGTTATGACAGCACCAGCCCTTCTGGCATTTGCCAGAATGCTCTTATGGCCAGTCTGCCCCTGATTGTAACTACATGGCATGCTCTCCAACTGAAAAGAAGACAGAGCTGTAAGGAATGATTTTAAGTATCATACTGATATGATGATGCTTAAAATCAACAATCAATACACAAAATATAAATCATTCAAGTAATATGAAGTTTTAAATGTAAATCAACATATTCAAACTTGTAATTTACAAATACAATAAATACTTATGCTCTATACCTCAAAAAAAGAAAAAAATTTAGAAAAGTTTCTTATATAATCAAATTACAAAAGTTAGACATAGGTAAATGGGGAATAGGTGTAATTGTATTTTATATATTTTTCTTGGAGATTGGAATTAAACACTGCCTCATATTGCAAATACTAATGTTCTAACATTTATATCACTATAATCCTGTATTGTATTGACAATAAATCTGTAATTTTTCTAATATATTATCCAGTTTACAAATTTTAATTGCTTATAGTTATTTCAAGCCTATCAATTTAATATTCAAATCTCTAAATGATGTGCATCATTAAATTCAGCAAGATATGTATATCCAACTGTAAATCAAATTTTTATTTTGTACTACTGTATTTGAATCAGTCACGGTTTTGTAGAAAAAATTTTTTTCATAAGAAATATTTAAATGGATGAAAAAATTAGATTGCCTGTGAATTTAGTAAAAGTGGAAATTTGAAGTAAAGTTATTAACAATATAACATGCCAAGAGTTGATTTATGAAATCCTAAACAAATTGAGATATTGAACAATATTAATTAAATTAAAATATGCTTTTAAAGAAAAACAAAATAATCTTAATAATAAAGAAAAATATTTGTTTTTAATATCACTTTTCAATGTGTTGAAACCATTCCAAAGTCTACCCATACTCATAGTTGGATCAGTTAATATTGTGAAAGATGACAATCAATGAGCTAGATCTGGGGTTAGGTTAAGTTGATTAAGCTGCTATATCACATGAGGGATATACTCTATCTGATGGCAGACACTTATAGAACCCATCACAGACTGGCCAGAACTGATGATGAGGTCAACCAAATGATTGAAGGATGGGGTTCAATGAACTGGGCCCAGACCCCCTCCTAAAAAACTGGAGATGTGGGACCCAGATTCCCTGGACACCCTGGATCCTCCAGGATGGTAAGCCACAGCTTTATCATGCAGCCATTCGGATGGTGCTAGATATGGGCCTATCATGAAAATTTTCTAAGGTATAGTACCTAAATTGATCTTTTGGATAAAAGCTAATATTTATCTATAAAGACAATTAAGATGATTAAAGAAATAGCTTTCTTGGAATTTACACTTCATGATTATTTTCAGTTATTATAATACAAATAAAATTTTTTTTTATCTTCACCAAAAATTAATTTAAGTGAGAATAAATACCTTTTCATTTTAAATGTAATGTAATTTTTCATTATAAGCAAAAGATTTAGTTTATTCTAAGAAATCTAGTTAAATATTTTTATATTTGTAACATTTAGAAAAATAATTGTTTTGTTTATATTCATATATATTTAAAAAATATATTCAATAAAAAAAATCAAAATTTATCAAGTAATGTATAGTGCTTGATGGAATTTTCAAATAATTATAGATTTATATTCAGCAAATGATAAAATATATTCAATAAAAAAAATCAAAATTTATCAAGTAATGTATAGTGCTTGATGGAAATTTCAAATAATTATAGATTTATATTCAGCAAATGGTAGAAATTTTAGAAAAACTGCTAAGAATTTACTTCATCTTCAATTCTTGTTTGAAAAAGCTATTCATTTTTGTTTTCTCAACCTGTTTGGTAAGCTGACCATAGTCTAAACTTTAAAATATTTTAAAGTTGGAGATATTTAAGACTATATACATAATCTTTTATATCTTCAACTCTAAAAATTCTTGAAATTATAGAACAATTAAATAATACATAATTAACAAGTAAATCAAATAGAAATGCAATTTATGATAATTTTTCACGGCTCATTTTCAGAATATATCTACCCAGTTTGCTATTGATTTCCATCACTATGAGCTATATATATATTAAAATTAAATCTATGCATAAAAAATTACTACTACTAAAATTCTTAATGTCTCTATCTTTCATATCACAATTAATGCACATTAAAAGCTCCTTTATTTAAATAATCTTTAAATAACTGCAAAAATATTTTCAGTTTCTTCAACCACATCACTTAAATCAAAAACATGTATACTGCATATTAAAAAAAGTCCTCACAAGATTCCTACATTATCTGTTTTTTAAATTACTTAAAAATAGTTTTAACAAATATCCACAAGTGTGATGAAAGAAGTTAAATTATCTAAAATTTAGCATAAATCAAATACATATAAAGGTTGTCCTCAACTTATGATGGAGTTATGTTTTGATAATCCCATTGTAAGTTGAAAATTATTATAATAGTAATAATTTGAGTAGTAATAATAGATAATAGAATATTTAATTCTTTATGATGGTAAATTGACTTGATTTGATCCCAGATTATCTCGAGATCTTATCAAGATAATTATAAAATAATCTGGACTCCAAGGTGTAAAATCATCTGGAATTGAACCCAGTCCTCAAGATAGTAAGTAATTGCTTTACTATATTTTTAATAAAACAAAAAATTATTTCTAACCAATATACTATGAAAATGACCAAGTTCAGAATATCATAAGTGTCATCACAAGATCAAAATATTAGTCAAAAACAATCTTAATTTCTTTATACCAAACATTTTCAATTTCTCTTTTTTTAAAAAACTTTTCTTACAAATTTTTTCTTCTTTAAAAATAATTCTCCATTTTCTTATCAACATAAACCCTCTCCAGATTGTCAATAAATTATCATAAGAACTCAATTTTAAACTGATGACATTTTCAAAAGCTATTGGTTTTGCATTATAATAGTTATTTAATTAAAATACTTTGTTATCTATCAAATGCATGTAAAAAATTAAAATAAATTATATAAAATATTTAATGATGAAAAATAATAAGACGTTTTAAGCTTCATTCATAAATTGCAAACTTTATTGCTGAATTGTTTAAATGAATTATAATGTATTTGTTGCTTTTAAATGATTCTAAAGCTGGTACTAGGAAATAAAATTTTTACAACACAATTTCAGCATCTATTATTTAACAGACAATGCAATATCATAACTGATTATTTTGAAATTACATATTAATAAACCAATTGTTTATTTACACAACTATGTGAAAAATTAATCCTAATTAAAATAGTTACTATGTAAGTGGATTCATTTGAGATATTATATGTTGTTTTTGATTTAATAAAATAAGAATACAATTAAAATCATTAAAACAATCTGTTCAATTTATGGTCATGTAAACATATACTGACAATAGTTTAAGAGATTAGAATCTGGTGATTTTGCTTTTTTGGATGGTGGTTATTAATCCATTAGATTCATTATCTGAAGACTGATATGAACTCGTTAATTGATCTGATTCAACATATACTGACAATAGTTTAAGAGATTAGAATCTGGTGATTTTGCTTTTTTGGATGGTGTTTATTAATCCATTAGATTCATTATCTGAAGACTGATATGAACTCATTAATTGATCTGATTCGCATTATATTATACAAGAATTGTCAGGTAAGCTCAATTCATCATGATCAACTATACAAAAATATTTATAGTAAGCAGGATAAAAAAACTAATTTATTATTAGATATATATAATATGCACTACATATACCAATAATACAATCGCTTTCCGGAAACGCTTTTGGCCTATTATGGCCCTCCTCAGCTGATAATCTCAAGCGACTTGCTTGAGATTACGGCTGAGGAGGGCCATAATAGGCCAAAAGCGTTTCCGGAAAGCGAAGTATACAGTATTATTAATGCAATATTATATATATCTAATAATAAATTAGTTTTTTATCCTGCTTCAAGTAATTATATAATATCTAATAATAAATTAGTTTTTTATCCTGCTTCAAGTGTATATATATCTAATAATAAATTAGTGTATTTATCCTGCTTCAAGTGCTTTTTGTGATTTCTTAAAAATATAAATTGTTTAAATTTCTAAAATACATTCTTATTGTATCTTACACTATTCAATTGATGGAAAGTCGATAATTAATTTTTTTTCCAGAACTGCTTTTCAATGATTTATATTTGGATTACATGATATTTAATAATTGAAAGCTTTATAACAATCAATTATTAAATATAATATAATAGCTTTCAATTATTAAATATAAAAAAATATAATGGAATCTCAATAATTTAAAGTGAACAGGGTCAGTGCTGCTTCCAATTATTGGAAAACTTGGTTTGAAAAAGTCTATATAAAAAATAACAACTTCATTAATAGATTTGTACATTACTATATTACAAAGAAATCAAAAAGATATTATTTAACATTAAAAAACATATATGAGCTTATTTGCATTTAAAGTTGCAATGATTTGTTTACTGCAAAGTTATGCCATCATAATAGAAATAGAACATTCAGCAATGTTGCCTCCTCTTGCTATTTTAACAAATATATAATGACTTTCAGCTAAATTTACAATAAAATTCAATTATGAAAACAATGAAAAAAATAAATTTGACTCAACATATCAGATTAAATAGAATTTTTATGAGCAAAGTTAGTTGACTTTATTATTACTGTATTTTTTGTTGTAGGAGGATGCCTTTCTTCATGTATAACAGTGTCTGCCAAACTGTGTGCTGCGAGAGATTCCAGGAGTGCCGCAAAAGATTTAAAAATGTTTAGTATAGAATGTTTCTCGGTCATAAAATTATCTATCTACGAATTTATATATATCTATTAATAAATTAGTTTTTTATCCTGCTTCAAGTGCTTGTTGTGATTTCTTGTTGTTAGTAGAAGCAGCAGAACTCAGTTGTTTATAGTTCATTAAACAATTTACTTTCTCACACAAATAATGCTTATGACCTTAAATTTACTTATTTATGCCTAAAATAAGCTCATAACTTTAATTTGGCTATTCCATTTTCTAATGTGCTCATTCATGTATATTGAATTTAAGCATTGTTGGACTTGCATGGTTTTCAATTTATGCAGAAATTTTTTTGGATGAAGTAACTGTATAAGTCAAAGACCTACTGTAGTCCTTTAATTAAAGTTACTAATATTAAATAGTTTTACTAATCTGAATAATAAAAATTACTTGAATTACACAAGAGAAAAAATATTTTAAGTCTCAATATGTAATATTTAGCACTAAACAATATTTTAAAAATCAGCAAATCAGATTTACAAAAAATTGTTATTTAAAAGTCTGAAAGTTCAATAAATATAGCACTCTCATTTATCATTAAGAATTTTATGCTTTTACCAAATATTGATATTAAAAGTTCTCTCTTCTTTGGTTCTCTCTTCTCTCCATGAGCTTTGTCAACTAATCCAAGAGAACAGAATGGACAACACTGATTCACATTTCCATCTTGAATCTAAATGGAAATACATATATATATATTGAAAGTGGTAGAAGATGTCCCTTTGAAGAATGAAGGATGAGCTGAGAAGAGTAAAGGAAAGCATATGAAAAGAGAGAAAGGAATCCTGCCAATAACAATATGGCAGGGGACTAGAAGCCAAAATGAAAAGAGAGAAAGGAACCCTGCCAATAACAATATGGCAGGTGACTAGAAGCCAAAAGAAACCACCATTTACCATATTTATTGGCTTATAAGATGCACTTTTTGCTTTATAAAATATTTTGAAAAATTATCCTGCATTTTATAAACCAAAACTGATTATACAACATTCTCAATTTTATATTTCCCTAGAAAAACTGATAAGCTGGCAACTGACAAAGTATAATTAACAGATAGTTTACATTGTTATAGTGGTTATTACAATGAATAGTGTCTATGTACTTTTCAGTAATTATCAAGCTGTGTTGGAGTAACAATTAAATTCTAGTTATACATTTAAGCCCTAATCAACGATGATGATTATTATAATGATGTTGAGAACAGTGGCGTAGCGTAGGTTTCTGCCTCCCGGAGCAGATGCTAAATATGCCGCCCCCCATAAAATATATTATTATAAAGATAAAATTATCTAGAGCAAGAAAAATATTAAGCTGCAAAGAGATTTTTTTCTCCAAAATTTAAAATTCTTACAAACTAGAAAATAAAATTTAATTGCGAAAACACATTTTGAATTCTAATACATGAATCCCTTGATTAGTGCAATTAATAAATCCTCACAGTACACCGCATATATCAAAACTGCACTAATCAAACTAAAAAACCAATGGGAATAATTATAATGAATATCAAAATTATAACATGTATTTTCAGAAATCCATTATTCTACCCCAATTACAGAATATAAAATGAAAGAAGCAAAACTTAATAAATTTTTTAAAAAAGAAACAAAAGTTCAAACACATAAAAACTGCTTCAGATAACGAACATTTTCTTGGAACGGATTATGTTCGTTAACCGATCACCCACTGTAATTAATTTGACTTTATATAAAAATCACTAAAATTATTTAAAAATATAAAATAGAATATATTTTTAATGACAAAATAACTTGTTTGAATATATAAAATTTTTTATGAATTATAAATAATTGTTTCAATAAGAAAAATAATAAATATTTGATTTTATCTTTAAATTATAATTTTGAAAATAATATTTTTTTTAAAATATAACAGGTACCAGTAGGAGATCAACCTGAAGACATTGAAGTACAAATAAGATCACTTATTTTAAAGTATATCAGTAATCCTAATTCCATTATTCTTGCTGTTACTGCTGCCAATACTGATTTTGCAACGTCAGAAGCTCTAAAATTAGCACGTGAAGTTGATCCAGATGGTATTAAATTTCTCAAATTTATAATAATTTCAATCCTCTGAAGGCTGAGAATAAATTGTTATTATCATATCAAAAACTAAATTATACAAAGAATTGTATATAAAAGTAAACAATAAGACTTATTTAGCTTATTGTTTACTTTTATTTAATACTTAAAGTAAGAAGTATTTCAATATGAATTATATATAATTATGAAATGAGAATTATTAAAATGATATTTTAATAATAATCATATTGTTTAACAATTTAACTAAACACTTCTCAATTTTATATTCTGAAATTCAATTCATGTAATTTAACTTGTTTTCACATGCTATTCTTTCCTATAAAAAAGGAAAGGAAAAATTGAATCATATCAAATTTATAACTTCTCATAATTTATTAGTGTCCCAAAATAAATATATCTGAATTGTTATTTGCTTAACTCACTGGTTGCAATGCAACAACATGTAATCATCTAAAATTTTGTTTCATAAATGCAAGCATCAATATGTCAAAAGTAGTTATCTTAAAATCAATTATAAATATTTTTTGATGCCATTGGCAAATTGCATTTTCTTCTTATGAAACATAATTTGAATAAAATTCTGCAAATAAAAAATATATCTTGTCAAGATGGACTGTTTTCATTTTTTCATGAATACAAATGATTATTTTTGTTTACAAAATATATAATATAAACAAAATATTTACTATAAAATAAAAATTTCTAATACATCTCACTTTATTCACACAAATACTATAAAAACTGATGATTATAGAATGAATAATAGGTTATATTAATTAAAGTAACAAATCTGATGATTTTTTGTTTACATTGTCATTTTTCATAATTGACCTCGTCATTCCCCTGCCATTACTGCTGAATTTATTGTTTTTCTTCTAGTTGCCATTGCTTAACAATTGTTTCTAAAATGAATCAAATTTTTTCATAATATTGTGAAAGAATAATAGGAATTTGAATACATATTAATATTTTTAATTAAAATACATATAAAAATGGAATTGGGAACAAAAAATTTAACTTTTTCAAAAATATTTTTCTGATAATTCACCAATTTTGACCCATTTTTCAAAATTATTTTTGCCCACTCAAAAACAATTTACTTAAAAATACAGTAATTGAAACATTGTTGACAGGAAGTGATTCCTACTGAAAATATTTAAGGTTGTTACCTATTAAATGTACCCCCCAAATTTTCCTATAGCTGGTATCAGTATATTATTAATTTTTTTACAAAGATTTTTTTTAATTTTATATTTGAGCTTAATTTTTTAGAATAGTAAATCAAAATTTAGGTAATATTTATAAACCAAGAAAATATTTTTTGTGGTTTCGAAACTAATAAATTTCCTTTTTTCTGTAAGAATTTTGTTCCTCCTTAATTTAGATTAAATTCATTGT
The DNA here is from genome assembly GCA_000484575.1 of Olivierus martensii. Taxonomy (NCBI): domain Eukaryota; kingdom Metazoa; phylum Arthropoda; class Arachnida; order Scorpiones; family Buthidae; genus Olivierus; species Olivierus martensii. The sequence goes on along the minus strand of AYEL01057588.1, from coordinate 1,095 downwards.
TACCAATTTTCAGGAAAGTTGCCTTAATGAAAATCATGTAATTTCTCAAAAATTACTTAAACATTTCTTTAATGGATTTATATTAAATTGATGATAGAAAACAAGATGTGTCTTTTTACAGACAGAGTTAAAAGTTAATTTTTTTAATTTTGTGAATTTTTATTAGCTGATAATGCTACTTTATATCAAATCTGAGTTGAATTTTTAGAAAATCATCTAAAAATTTAGCTCATATTTGATATAAATTTAACACTATTAGCTTACATTCTACAAGAAACAGAGGCTTATAAGTTTATCATCAGATATATTTATGCATCCCACTAATAATTTTTGAACTATTTATTAGATTTTTATGAAATTCAGTAAGTTCATTTTTACTCTAAAAGCTGACTTTAATACTACATCATTTAATCACTTCCATTTGGAGTTTATCATTTAAAAAAGGACAGATATTCAAATTTCCAAAGATAGTCTGAGAAACTATAATATTTAACTAATGTTTGAACTATAATTTTTAACTAATTTATCCGAATTTAGCTTGGGATTGAAACAGGGACCTTCAAGTTACCATCTCAATGTCAATAGTTCAATTTATTAACTCATTAGTGTTGCCATTCTTAATTTAGTTTGTTTTGTAACTCAAAGATGGCACTAACATTAGTCTAAATTATTTGAAATTACAGTTGATTCTCACTATTTGCGGTAGTTACGTTCTGTAAATTCTTCGTGAATACTGAATTAGGATATAGTGAATCATTGTGCCTATGGGAAATGTAGAGCTAGGTTCCTGCGAACTTTTCTTCCCAACATTTTCATATTTGGTTTGTGTGTTTTTCTGTTTACAGACACCTTATTTAATATACATTACATTACTTACAAATAATTACAGTATGTGCAGTGTATAGTACAGTATTATAATTATGGTAATCTTTATTTAATTTTTTTAAAACATGTATATATTGTGGAATTCCGGGCGGAAGGAAACGGAAAAGCGGAAAGCAACAGGTCTTGCAACCTACGAGCGGTTCAGGTTAGACGCGCGAGTAAGGATGACTGTCAGAGGCGTCTCAGCGAGAAATGGAGAACAACATTGAA
>AYEL01057587.1:0-33790 GCA_000484575.1 Olivierus martensii | reverse complement strand
CGTTTCCGGAAAGAGATTGTATTATTAGTATATGTAGTGCATATTATATATATCTAATAATAAATTAGTTTTTTTATCCTGCTTCAAGTGCTTCTTGTGATTTCTTGTATCTATAGAAAATTGGTAAAGTGAGAAGATTTGGTTTATGGTTTACCAACTTTCTGAAAATAATAAAATGCAGCAATTGACAATTTTATAATATCTTATTAACAAGATAAAGAAATGAATTTTCTTTTTCATTAGATTTTTGAATAGATGATGATAAGTATTTTCTGTGTGTATATAATAAACAAAAAAACAATGATTTTTTCCAGGACAAATACAATTCTAATATCTAAAGAGAGATGCCACCTGAATTAGATTCTTTTAACTTGTTTGGTAGAACTGCATGGGAGTAATTCATTTTCATATCTCTTATAATACGTGTCAGACAATAGATAAATTCTATCATCATCATCAGAAATGAGGAACAGTAGGAAAATAATGAAAACAATTTACTTATATAATATGTATAAGTAAAATGTTTTCATTGTACCAATATGTATACAGGATACAAACAACCAATACAACACTTACTTAAATTCTGGCGGTGTTTTTCTGTTTCTTCTAAAAATTTGATTAATTCTTCACTAACTTCAAATTCAAAGCTTTCTTCATCAGTAGATATTTGAGAATCCTTATCTACATGCTGTTTTTCATCACAATATTTGCATCTTTGTGATTCATTATGAAGATTTCTATTAAAATATGCTTCCTTATACGGTTCAGTTTTACAATTCCGATGATTCACTGAACTTTTAATTTGTAAATGCTGTCTATACCAATGACATGAATGTTGATAGTATGACCAAAAACGATTAAAAATTGGATGATGATGCATCATAACATTTTGAATTTTTTCAGCCTTTTAAAAATAAATAATAATATTTTAAATTCATTTTAAAAAACAGTTTCATTTTTTAAAATTTTAAAAAGTTTTTAATAATATTAATTTAAAAAATAATTTTTATCTTCATATAATAGCATAGAAATTAAATATGAAATATTTTATTACATATTTTGTTTAATACAAGTATATTTTAAGTATCTTTTAAGATTTAAAAAAAAATAGTTTATCAATAATCTTAATTAAATATAAAAAATATATGATTAATATGAAAATCTTATACAGTGGACTCATGTTTTTACGAACTTTCAATTTATGAACTATTTAGTTGGTCCCAAAAGTCCCTAATGCTAATTAATGCAATTCTCATTTACAAACTTTTGGTTTTACGAACTTTTTTGGGGGTCCATTTGAGTTTGTAAAATCGAGAGTCCACTGTATATTCCTTGATTTTTTTATTCATATATTTACAGAATAATTATAAAAATTTGTAAACTTTTAAAAGCTAATCAGAAACAGCAAATACCATATTACTTCGAATTTAAGCTGCAGTAGGATTTTAAAATTGAAAAAATTAAAATGATTCTTATTTTTTAATATTCAAAATAAATAAAATCGAGAGTCCACTGTATATTCCTTGATTTTTTTATTCATATATTTACAGAATAATTAAAAAAATTTGTAAACTTTTAAAAGCTAATCAGAAACAACAAATACCATATTACTTCGAATTTAGGCCGCCCTCAAATTTAAGCTGAGTAGGGATTTTAAAATTGGAAAATTTGAAGCTGCCTCCAATTAAGCCGCAGTAGGATTTTAAAATTGAAAAATCGGGAAAAAATGATTTTATAATAAGTATTGAAAAATAAGAAACATTTTTATTTACTCAAATAGGTACTAATATATATAATAAGCTACCAAATAAATTGTAATCAATGATCATAATACTATGCGTATGCAGGGCTTTTGCTTTACGCGAGAAGCGTAGAGAGCGTAAAGCAAAAGCCCAGGAGCTCGGGAAGAAATAAAGTTAAAATATTTTAAAGCAAAAACCTGAATATTGGAGATCGGCAGAAATAAGATGTTAAAATATTCATTTAAGCTGCACCCAAATTTTACATCTTAAAAATCCGAATAAAAAGTGCAGCTTAAATTCGAAGTAATATGGTATATAGATGTATATTCTTTTGTACACATTTTTATCCAAATTTTCAATTCATCTCTTTTAAGAAGAAAAAATTTTTCCAAATTCAAAATTTATGAATAAAAATAGGATACTTCATTAATTATATTACTTTAATAAAAAAAAAAAAAGATTATTATTAATGCAATAAATAAAACTATATAAATATATTCAGCAATAAAATGTATTTAATATTAAATTTCAGTTGAGGAATCTATATTTTACTTATAACTGATAAACTACAAAATCAATAACCACCACTGGCTCTAACTATTTTGATGCCCAGGCACACTAGAATTTTGTTACCAATTTAAAAACTACTACAAGACAATTGAAAACTTGTCGTAAGCATGTAACATCCTCTGCATGCAACTTAATACAAATGTCTGCAATGTGAAAAATTTTTCCAAATTCAAAATTTATGAATAAAAATAGGATACTTCATTAATTATATTGCTTTAATAAAAAAAAAAAAGATTATTATTAATGCAATAAATAAAACTGTATAAATATATTCAGAAATAAAATGTATTTAATATTAAATTTCAGTTGAGGAATCTATATTTTACTTATAACTGATAAACTACAAAATCAATAACCACCACTGGCTCTAACTATTTTGATGCCCAGGCACACTAGAATTTTGTTACCAGTTTAAAAACTACTACAAGACAATTGAAAACTGGTCGTAAGCATGTAACATCCTCTGCATGCAACTTAATACAGATGTCTGCAATGTGAGAGTTTGTGGAGTAAGCTTATAAACATGACAATGACTGTCAGGATTACAGTACTGTATATTAAATGGGGTAGTCAGGAAATGAATTACCTCATATAAATTATCTGTAAAATACTCAAAACATAAATTAAATTGCATTCATACATATATTCAAATATTCTATTATTTATGGAAAAAGGAAACAAGAAATTTGTTTATTTGCAGCAAGAAATTATTGCAATATTTTTAATTTTTTTTCATAAAAATCATTCAACAAGCAAAGATGGGTATATTCCAAAATCTATAGTATACTCAAAGATGTTGCATGATCTCAATGTGTCAAAAAATATCATTTCACATAGGTAGAATTTGAAAACAGGCATTTGGTTCAATGTCGAGAGATAAACCTTTTAATAATGATATTCTTTTTAAAATCGATTCAGTGATTTGACAGATCATAAATATGCAAATAATTTTGTTATATATAAATTCTCATAGTTTGTACTTAAAAATACAGGAGGTTAACAATACTGTAGTCGTATTATTTAAAATGAATATACTAATTTAATACTAAATGTTGTGTTCGTATCATGAACGTATAAGACTTATTTATCATTCCTTCCTGAAAACGCGATAATTTTATTTCTACATATATCGATGTCAAAATATTAACTAAATAACAAACTAACCATTTATTGTTATTGGAAGTAAATAGTTAAATGAGGATCACGATTATACATTGAGGATACGTTTCACCAATAACAACATCCTTATCACGTGATCAACAACCAATAAAAGATCAGAAACTTGATACTGCCAATCGTAATCATACTCGTAAATAAAATATTTAATGCTTAAAATAATGGAATTTAGGAACATTTTTGGTAAAATCGGGAAATATTTATAATTAATTATTTGATGATAAACATAAAAACCTATATGGTCCTATATATAACCTAATTGTCTTCTTACCGAAGCATGGCAAAAGTAGATTAATTATTTGATGATAAACATAAAAACCTATATGGTCCTATATATAACCTAATTGTCGTCTTACCGAAGCATGGCGAAAGTAGTACACATCGAAAGGGGGGTTGAAAAACGCACGGCGATAGTGGTACACATCGAAAGGGGGGCCGAAACATGCAAAATCGGCGAAAGTGGTACATATCGAAAGATGGCCGAAACATGCAAAACATCACCTAGTGATATCCAAGGGTCAAAAGTAAACGTTTACGAGATATAGACCCGCAAAGTTCCGTTTATTGCAAATGGCGCATGTGGTTTGGCGTCATTGCGATTTGCTACTCGACGTGTCCCGTTCCCGTGCTCCACTACCTATGCCGCCTAGATGCCTCTGTATCTCGTAAACGTTTGACCTTTGACCCTTGGTTCACTAGAAATTTTTTGCATGCTTTGGCCCCCCTTTTGATGTGTGCCACTTTCGCCGTGCTTCGGTAAGACGACAATTGTACCCCTATATGTTATTTGTAAAGCGAATTCATTACAACCATAAAACTATTTTTTCCCTTTTTGCAACACTTCCCATCTTAATAGATAATGAACGGTGGTTCCAATGCAATGTCCATCACAATGCCGTCAACCCTAACAGAGAATCAAATGATGGAGTTCAACGACCTGTCCTGATCTCTCCTATAAAAATTTAAAAGGAAGGTCCGGAATCGATTCTAATCACTATTTTATCCGACGGCATTTTGATTTAGTCAACTTATTTGGATGACTTGAGTAAATATGAATATTTAATTCACTTTAAGCAATTTGACTATAAGTAATTCGACTAATGCGAACGAGCTTTAGTATCTGATAAAGATGGAAACCGCCCTAAAATTAAAATAGAGCTCAATTGATCTCGTCACAGTAATCGATCAGATGGTTAAGCGATTGCTTGCAATCTGGAGATTTTGGATCCGCTTCTCGCCATTAGATATCATCCTTCACCAGACGGCTGACCTTACCAGGAGTGTACGGCTGGGCATTCCAGTGCCCGTGATTGAGCAGCACTGGAATCTTCGCCAGTTGAAAAGTGGTATAAAGCTACTTACGAAAAAAATCTAAATCAAGAAAGTAAGTTTTCAACTATTGTGAATAAATAAACTGAAGAAATCTTTATTAGGTAGATGTCTATTTTGTAAATCAGATGGCCAGAATGGATTTTTAAGAATATACTTCTATTAAGTCATCTGATTCCGTAGACTGATTATATTATCAGTCGGACTTTTTGCATGGAAATACAATACTGTATTTCGGTATTTCAGTCTAAGAGTCCGGGTCGGCCGGATGGCCGCGTGGTAAAGCTTTGGCTTACTACCCCTGGGAGGATCCGGGTTCAAATCCGGGTCCCACACCTCCAATTTTTCAGGAGTGTCGGCCGGATGGCCGCGTGGTAAAGCTTTGGCTTACCACCCTGGAGCGGGTTCAAATCCGGGTCCCACACCTCCAGTTTTTCAGGAGGGGTCTGTTTCAAATCCGGGTCCCACACCTCCAATTTTTCAGGAGGGATCCGGGCATCCGGGTCCCACACCTCCAATTTTTCAGGAGGGGTCCGGGCCCAGCCCTGTTAACCCCATCCTTCAACCATCCGGTTGACCCCTTCACGGGTGTTGGCCAACCTGTGATGGCTCTACAAGTGGCCGCCGCCAGATACAATATATCCCAAGAGGATATGGCGGCGTAATCTAATTAACCTAATCTAAGAGTCCGGAATCGGGATCGATTCTGGACTCAGAACATTTATTCAAGGCCAGGCTCTGCTAATCCCCAGGTGGTTGCGCAGCCTGTGATATCGCCTGTTTTTCTCGCCATTTAATATTCAACAGAATGGAAAGTGTTGTCATCTGACAAAAAACAAATAAGTATTAAAAAGTATAATAGATTTCAACTAAATGTTCCAAGAATCGATTTCTAATTATAAAAATAGCATTAGAGACTCTATGATATAAGAACAAAGTATTTTTATACATTTTTATGTTTTTTTTCTTGCATTTGTTACGTCCCTTTTCAATTACGAAGATTACTAAGGAGTGGGCCGAACTGGCCCATCCTCTTAGTAATCTACCACGGGCTGCATCCACACCCGTGGAGGAAGGCCGGATGGTGAAAGGCGGGGATCGCAGGCCGAGCCCAGAATCTCGAAAAAACTTTTCAGGAAATGTTGGACCCGGGACGCGAACCCGAGTCCCTCTACGTGGCACACCAACACATTACTACTCGGCCATTCGATCGCCTACATTCTTATGTTAGTTAAGCAGCCATATTACACTCGGGACATTCGTTTAGAGTCCACTATAGGCTGGTCAACATCCATGGTGGAGTCAACCGAAAAATTGAAAGATGGGGTACGTGGTAAAGCATTCGCTTATTATCTTGGAGGATTCCGGTTCAAATTCAAGTTTCACATCTTACGTTTTTCAGGAGAGCTTTACCACGTGCTCGACAATATTTTTATAACAATAATGACATTTATTAATGCTTATTCTATATTCAAGTCAAAAACAGTATAGAGTTCAATTATTTTTCAATCACATTTCAAAAATCAATTCATTTTCAAATCAATTTCATTTTTTTCTAAACGTTGTCATCTTTTTCTAGATGACAACGGCTAGAAAAAAATGAAATTGATTTTCTCCATGCTATATACTAGTCATTGACTGTTATTGAGCCTTTCCTCTAATAACGATGTTTACAATATAGTTTAATAATTTAATCATCTTCAAATTATTCGGTTGATCTATTACAAGCTGACATATTATCGTGGATTGGTAGTGTGTAAACTCTTTGGATTTTCATCCAGAGAATTCAGATTCAATTTCAAATCTCACTCCTCTGAAAATTATTCTGGAGGTTTGAATCTGTTTCATCTTAGCTGATCCTTCAGCAGAGATAGACAGTTTTCGGCAGAGTCTGTTTTCACCCGCTAATGATCAAACTGTTCGGGAAGTGTGGTCCTCTGTTAACAAAAAAATAAAATGAAAGAAAAACTTTCAGAATTTCCAAGTATAGAAATTATAATCCGATTAGAATTTTTTTGTCAACGGATACGTTACTTTCCACTCAGTAGAGTACTAAGTAGCGGGGCGAAACAAACTCCATCATACCCACCAATCTCTCGCGGCCGGATGGCCGAGTGGTAACGCTGTCGGCGTGCCACGCAGGAGGACTGGGTTCGCGTCCCGGATCTGGTATCGCCTAAAAAGATTTTCGGGGTGCTGGGTCCGGCCCGGCGATCCCCGTCCTTCATCATCCACTGAATTAGTAATCTCACTGATTGGAAAGGGGTGTAAAATATGCAAAATAAAAAAACCCACTCATCTCTGCAGAGAGTTCAGCAGGTTGTGAAGGACGGAAATCGAAGGAAAAGCCTGGACCCCTTGAAAGAAATTTCTAAAGGGGGACTGGAGAATCGAACTGTCCTCAAGATGGAAAGCGCTTCCACTCGGCTAATCCCGCTGCCTCCGGTTAGTACTTAAGACTAAAAAGAAATTACAATGATTATAATATATGATTATTTTAACATTTTTCATTTTCATATTAATGACAATATTTAAAATCTTGAACTATACATATGTTATATATTTATTTTTTCATGATGCAATATGAGCGTATCTGGCAATAATGAATCTTCCATATGGCTGTAGGAAATGAGGGAATGTTACAGACGAGATGTAGTTTAATTTTCAATTAAAAATTATTAAGAAGTATGATTAATTAAATTAAAATTTTTATGATGGTGAGTAAAATGAATATATTTAAGTATTAATAGCATATATGTGAATTTTTGATCTTCAAAAATTGTGAAAACTTATCAGAAGAAAAATCTTGTAAACCCATTCGTCTTTTGGGAATTTTAAAATACTCGTGAAAGTTTTATAAACAAAATACTGTTTTGCTGTTTAATACATAAATTCAAATAATAAATATTGATACATTGATATACTGATACACCATATAAAAAATACGAGCAGGATTCTCGAACACGCAATCCATGCATATCTCTAAATTGGATGAATGATGGCCATCCTATTATTAGTTTTTCTACCACAGATCTATTATTAATACTTGATTACATTATTCATGTTGTTTAGTTTTTTCAAAAGAAGTGATTTCTATGCAAGATCATTTTTGGAGACATAGTAATCATTAGTCAGTCAATTAGAAGCATAAAATAGGCAAAATGCATCTGTATGTGAAGTAAAGTAATAAAGTAAAAATAAATCAAATTCTATATTGCTGCCGTTTGAAAATAAGTACCTTCATGCATGTTGAAGAGTTGCTGGTATGATATAAAATTGTCAAGGTACTTATGTACTTATAATCAGCTTTTTTGAAGTCAAGAAACATAAAGCAAATCATCTCTTCATAGTTGATTAAGACATTGAAACAATTAGATTAAATCAAAATGCCATCAACAAAAATAACATGTACAACACTTGCTTTGCTTTAACAACAACCAACTTTTATCTTTGGTACTTTCTATGCTTATTGCTGTTACTGACAAAGATGTAGTTGCTAGTTAATAGTTTTAACAACAATCAAGAATTATTGGTAATTAAATTTCAAAAGGCTCACTTTAGACCATAAAATTGTTGGAAAAAAGTAATCTTTTTGAAATTCAATAGAATAGTTTTTATTCATAATTATTTTAACATAAACAACTCACTTTATAATCAATAATAATAATCTGGAAGTCAATCCATAGTAGAAAATGATACAATTAATATACTGTATATATATTTTAATTCATAATATAGAAGGATAGAATTTTTATATAGGTCTAATAATTAAAATATAAAATATGCTTTTAATAAATACTTATTAGACTAATGAAACAAATTAAATTTTTTGTTTATCCTGGAAAAATTTCTAATCAAAAAAATTTTTGTCATATCCTCACTTAAGCTGACTTTGTCTTTTGACACCATCAGCTCGAATCAGTTTCAAAATATTAAAATTAAGTAATACTCCATATTGTTCAAGTTGCTTTTAAGACAGATAAAAAGCAGAACAAGCATTTATTTACTTGAAATAAATGTTTTATCTGAAATAAGATATAGTATCAAAATCTTTTCAAGTTGATTGCATCAAGCAACTTGATTACAAGTAACTTGACCAATGCAAATGAGGGTTTACTTTTATTGATAAGTAATTAAATTTATAGTAGGTGGTTTACTGTGTCAAAATTCACATGAAAAATAAGTTATAGTTCTGAAATGGGCACTAATTTGATAACATGTTGAACTGTACATGTCACCATTGCCAAATGAAAGCAATACAGTACTTGAATATAAATAGTGATATTATTGACAAAGAGTTCAAATAGAGATTGAGACTAGCAATAGCCTTCAATCAACACAGAGATATATAATGACCAGCAAACATCAACAAAATGCAATCAAAGAAGATAATTGAGAACTTATCACTGACCAAGACAGTATAATTAAAAACAGTAACAACCTTTATGAGGAATTATATCCAGCAAATATAGAAAACATCTCAACAATACTACTGCAAAAAGTAGAGAAAGCAATTAAGAAAATGAAATGCAGAAAAGCATTAGGAGAAATTGAAATCCTAAAGGAAGGAAGAATACCACTATACAAGCAACTTGCCAGGATATTCTCTAGCATGCAAACAGGACAAATACCATACAGCTGGAAAAATGCAGTTATAGTGCCAATACTTAAGAAGGGAGATAAAATGGACCTGAGAAACTACAGACCTATCAGTCTACTGTCAACAATATACAAAGTTTTTGTAATTATCCTCATAAAATGATTGGAACCAGTAGATTCAAATCAACCAAGAATAAAAGCTGGATTTTGAAAGGCTATTATACCATCAACCAACTGTAAAAAAAATACAAAAAATATCACATCCCACTCTATAGCATTCATAGAACTATGAGAAAGCATTTGACTCTGTATTTACAGAGGCAGTACTAATGGCATTAAGTAACCAGGGAATAAACCAGACTACTAGTATATAAAACTACTGCATATCATCTATGAAGAAGCAACAGCCATAATACATAAGGATAACAGGAGAAAAAAATCCAATAAGAAGTTTATCAAGGAGACAGCATTTCACCCAAATTGTTCACAGCCTGCTTAGAAGAAATATCTTGAAAATAAATGGATAGAAACACAAAGAAATAAACATCAGTGAAGATCTCAACCACCTGAGATTTGCAAATGACATAGTGCTGTTTGTCCAAACACTGAATGAACTACAGGAAATGCTAAGTGACCTAAAAACAGAAAGTGAGAAAATAGGACTACAAATAAGCTGTGAGAAGACAAAAGTAATTTTCAATATAGAAGAAAATCCACAACCAATGATGATAGAAAGTCAGACAATTGAAAGGGTGGAAGAATATTAGTACTTAGGACAAGTAACAGCAGCACAAGAACAGATGAAAGAAATTCATCAAAGGATGCAATTGGAATGCATACATTGTTGCCAATACATCATCTTCATAAATGATGATAGGATACCAATATGCCTCAAAAAAAAAAACACTTCAATATGTGGATACTACTAGTATGCTATGAAACATTTCCCAGCATGATCTGCCTTATACTTCTAATAGAGTCAACCATCAGGTGGAGAATGGGGTTTAACAAGCTGTGCCCAGACTTCTGAAAAATTTGGAGATATAGGACCTAGGAATTGAATCAGGATCCTTCAGAATAGCACAGATGATCCTACTGTGACCATCTGGCTGACAGTATCTTGGGATTAGAAACCACTTACAAATTAAAAACTTTATTATAATAATATAATTGTACAAGGTACAGATATAGTGAGAAATCAAATGCATTTAGACTTGTTTATTCCACTGTGAAAATTATTTAGTAACTCTATTTCTCTATATTTTATTACATTATACATCAGAGTTACCTGATTTAAATACTAAAAATTAACATTAATTAGTTATATAAAAGAACAGATATAAATGAATTATTAAATATAGGAATTATGTGCAAAGTGCAGTTTAATATTACACTATGCCAAATCTAATTTCATTCATACATACATTAAAGTGAAAAACAGAATATGTAATCTTCATTTTGAATAGAAAATTTTAATTGAGATTAAAGAGAGTAATATTTTTTAATAATTAATTAAACAGCCTTTAATATAAAATTAATCAGCATTCTAGTAATGTTGCCATTATCAAAAACTTCACAAAATTTGTCAAAAATTTTTGATAAGAGAATTTTAATGAGACATTTTTAAAACATGATTTGAAAAAAAAAATAAACTTTTATGTAAAAATTTAAAAAGTTGTTTCCTAATCAAAAAAAGTCACTTTTACATACTATAAAAATTAAAATTTCAGTAAAAATTTTACTTTTAAATTTTCCATATTCTATAGAGCCATCATTTTTTATTCTGTCTGGAAAACTGGCAGTGGAATGGAAAAATGTGAAAAATAAACTTGTGTTAAAAATATGATGAACTGATTTTTTTGGGAGAATGAGATGAACTTGATAGTGTACCCAAAGAAGAGAGATGGTCTAGGAAAGAATAAAGGTTCCTTGTTTACAGTACTAAATGTGTTAGAATTGTTGTTATTATGATATTTATTATAAAACATATAAATGTGATTATAAAATTTAGGCTTTAATGTACATATTAAAATTCTCAATGATTAATAAAATTTCCACATGTTGAATTTTTTGCATAGCTGTTATATTGCTTTTGAAAAATTATATAAGGGTGTCCAAAAGTCTGGAATCATAGGAAGTTTTATAGAACATGTTCGAAATGACTTAATTATTCATAATACACAGATCCAGTCAATGCTGCCATTTCATTAACAATCAGCTGATGATGACAGGATCAGTTTGCTGATAAGTGTGCCTGATTCTGGATGCCAAGTGCTGCAGATCAATACTCTACCTGGAAAGAGAAGAGAATGAAGGAATTCACTATAATTCCAGACTTTTGGGACATCCTGTAGATTGAAATGTAAGATGAAACTATAGGATCAGAATGATCTAAGCATAAATAGTCATTCTTTTCATTTTTTGAATAATAGCTGAATAATAACTAAATATATAATATAATATAATAGAATAATAACTAAAAATATTTTCGTTAAAAAGGTTAAGCAAAAAGTAATATCCGTTTTATGTAGTTCAAAAATTTTTTATCAGATATTAAATTTTAATTATTTATTGTGTACATTTTGGTTAGAATTTAAATTACTATTGTTATATTATTGATTTTTTGATAGACACATGTTTTAGTTAAGACCAATTTTGGTTATCAAATTGCAAGCATTGTAATTTAATAAATTATTAAATTTTGTATTAGAGATTGGTTAGAGAAGTTACTTTACAAAATAAAATATCAAAAATTTTTGATATTTTTATGATTAATGATTCATTATAAGTTTAGTAGTTAATACTTTAGTGTAATGTTTGAAGAATCATACTAAGCAGTCAGACATGAAATTGGAGTAATTAAGACCTGACTATATTAGACCAAAATGATTCTCTGGTTTAAATAAATGACCATGCCTAAGATCATTTATTTAAAGTTAAAAGTTGAACTTAAGGTTAAAGGTTGCATATTCAGTAGGTCTTCAAGGTAATCAAGCTTTGACAAACAAAAGCTTACTAAAGCAAAAAGTCTTTAGTAAGCTTTTAGATCTCTAGTATGAATGGGAAAAGTATGAATGAATTTCGTTTAGTATGCATGTAATTTCAAATTTATATATTTCAAAGTCTTTGCAGTTATAATGCTGATACATATTAAGATAAATAATTCAATTAAAAATTTTTATAATTTCTCTTTCTAGGCTAAACATCTTATACAGATTATTGTTTTAGGAGCTCAGGTAGTTGGGCGAGCATTTGCACGTGCACTTCGTCAAGAGTTTGCAGGTGAGTTTATAATTTCATGTATGATATGGGCTGTTTATCCAACATCTTAAATGTACTCCGTTCTAAAACATAGCAAGAGTGTAGAATCCCTGCTGAGGCAGGCTACGTGGATAGCCGAAAACATTTTTGAATAAACGATTTATCTTATTTATTTGGCTTATTGTTTGCTTTTATTTAATATCTAAAGTAAGAAGTTTTTCAATATGCATGGAGTTTGATATGCTATCTATCTTTAGTTCAAATGCTTATGCAGGTTAACTGTGTTATTGTTAATATTAAAAAAACAATCCTTGCTTTGCTAGTAATCATTGAATTCCTCAATCATCCATCAGAATCAATAAAAATTGTAAGTAATAACATACAAACATTCCATTTACAGTTTTGATATTGTATTATCATAGAGTGAACAAAGATTCTACACTCCAGCAAATTTGATGCCATATGGTGCTATTAAACTATGCTTATCGAGGGTTGGAAAATTTTATTTGCATTTTTTAAATTTTTCTCCATGATAGGAATGACATAGTATTAATAAAATATATCAGAATGATATTATTATATTAAATCTCTTAATTTAACATGTTGCTAAATATTTAAAAAAAATTAGACTGAAAAATTCATATTCATTTTTAAACTATAGGTTAAATCTTTTAAGTTGTGTATTTTCAGATCAGTAATACTTTACCTTTTCAAATTTGTGGCACATGTATGGATAATTAATATTTTGAGGGACAATAAAGAATTTAACAGATTACAGTATATTTAATTATATAAATAGTTTAATTTTTACTATATAGTAGATCCTCGTTTAATGATGCCTCGGGTAACATTGTTTTGTTATTATATTACAGCAAAAACCAAATTAATTAAAAAAAACAAAAATTTTAATGTAGAGATAGAATAAAATGCTGTTTTCTTACATTTCTTTTCATAATAAAGAGAAAATGAGGTGGAAATCTATTATTATAAAAAAAGTAATCATATTTTATATGAGCACTAACTCAATTATATATAATATTGTCTATAAACAACATATTAATTAAAGTATACAGCACATAAAATATTCATTGAAATTGACCAAATGGAAATGCTTTGGCTTTCTGGAGGACAGGTATCAAATTAGGAACCCATCCCTTAGAAAAATTTATAAGTCAATGGGGATTTTGGTTTTCTTAATATCATTTCAGTTAAAGTTGCTATTTTCAGGAACCTAATTCCAATATAACTCTACTTATTAAGATTAGAATTAAAATACAAAAAAAAATAATTAAGAAATCATAAAGAAAGCAAAAATAAATTAGAGTGATATGAATTTTACAAAAAGTTACATTATTAATGAGATGCTTGCACTTAGTTGTTTTGTATTTTTTCTTCTAGTTTAAATTTGATCTGAGACAATGCTGTTTGCATACTATTCTTAAGGATCTCCAGTTTTGAACATTTTTAATTTTTCATGCTAGTCATTGTCGAAAATACATATACAGAAAGTTCCTAGTACATATATAGAAAGTTTATTCTTATATATATAGAAAGTTCCCAGTTTATGAGTTTTTTTCAAATATGAAGCATTAAAAAAAATCAAAAATATGAGCATTAATTGCAATAAATAATTTGTAGACATAAAAGGATTTAAAACCATGTACATAGCTATACAATACAGTATAAGTCAGTCTGTAGCAGAAAGTCCATTGTCAATCCACTATCCACTGAAATCTGAAAAATCAAAATGGCAGACTAAGAAGTAGAAGTGTAATGCATGCTCAAGCCATTATTGTTTCACTGGCCTTTTTTACAATATTTTATCATCGTGTGTGTAACCTGTTTGCCTGTTCTTACTATTATCCCAGCATTTGAGGCTGACATTGCAATTTATATTTGTTTGCACAGGTATTTCACTCCATTTTCTGTTAACACTCACTTCTCTGTGCAGTTGGAGAACGGCAGTCCAGCCCAAAAGTGCTCCTGCATCTATATTTTTCTTTTATGGTTGGATAAACTAATTGGGATTTTATTTTAGTTTAGGATCTACCTATAAATTTAGTTTAATCTAATAATATGTAGATAATTTATAAAGTATATATCTGAAAATTATATTTTTTCAAATCATCTGATTTTAAAAATAATCTTTCAAAATAATTTGATAAGAATATTTAACTGATATAAATATCAACTATGATAGTATAAAGTAATTTATTCAAAAATTATAATCACTGTTGTTATAAAAAATATTTCAATGCTGCTTATATCAAATATCTATACTGTATTTAAATGATAGAAATGTTAAGAATGAGCATTTAATATTAATTTTAGAAATTAAGTTATATTACTGCTAATAAATTATGTAAGCATATTTCTAAAATAAATTAGAATATTTTAAAATATAAATTGCAAGGATTAACAATTGTCATCTAATAGTCAAATAAAATCCCACACATTGAGTTTGTTGTGGGGTAAGCCTGTAGGGCTCTTTGGGCTTGCAGGGGTATTCTGGGTAAAACTTGGGGACTTAGGCCACGGTTGTTGTTTTGGATTTACACCATGGTGGTGAGACCTATTCTTACTTATGCTGCCATTATTTGGTGGCAAAGGGTTTTACTTAAAACTTGTCATGCTGAACTTGGGAAGATTCAAAGGCTGGCCTGTTTGGGCATTACTGGGGCTATGAAGACTGCTCCTACTGCCACTCTTGAGATTCTCCTGTGCATTCCTCCTCTGCATTTATTTATTGAGGCGAGTGTCCGGGAGGGCTATTATAGGCTTCATTCTTTGAGGCGAGGGATCTCTTGGACCCATAAGGTGGAGCATTTGTCCTTTGAGTGGGACAGGTTACACTGCAACATTCTTGGGATGGTTAAAGATCACATGATACCTAGATTTAACTTCCTCCGGCGCTTCACTGTTGTTTTTCCCAGTTTGGAGGGCTGGGGAGGGGGATTTGGGTGCAGCATCAAGGGTGGTTTCGTCTGGTTTACAGACGGTTCTAAAACCACTACTGGTGTTGGGGCAGGGGTTTACTGCGAAGGGACGCGGATGTATTTTTCCTATTCCCTTGGGCGGTTTGCCACTATATTTAAGGCAGAAATTTTCGCTATTTCTGTATGTGTTAGAATAAATCTTGATAGGGAGTATGCTGGTAAGCATATTTTTATCCTATCTGATAGTCAGGCTGCCCTTAAAGCGCTTGATAGTTCCCGATTTGTTTCAAAACTAGTTTGGGAATGCCGTCTTCTCATTGAGGAACTGGCCACCAGGAATAGGGTGCAACTGGTTTGGGTGCCGGGGCACAAAGGGATTGGAGGTAATGAGATTGCTGATAGGCTTGCCAGGGAGGGGGCTTCTCGCCCCTTCCTTGGACCTGAGCCTGTTCTGGGCATTGGTTTGGGTGTGTTCGGGCGGATTGTCAGGGACTGGCTGGCGGCCCAGCATCTCATTTTCTGGAGGACTACCTCTGGTCTTAGGCAGGCAAAGGCTCTCATTTTAGGATGCTCTGCTCAGCGGACTAAAGAGTTGCTTTCCCTGAATAAAAATGAGGTTAGAATTGTTACAGGGCTTCTTACAGGGCACTGTCATTTTAGACGACATCTTCATTTAATTGGGCTTGCCGATAGCCCTATGTGTAGAAGATGTCAGTACGAGGAGGAAACTCCTCTTCACATTTTATGCGAATGTGTGGCTCTTTCGTGGCTTAGGCGTGATCTCTTGGGGGTGTATTTTCCTGTTCCTGAGGATCTTGCTGTTGTCCCATTGAGGAGAATACTGTCTTTTGTTTTAAGGACAGGTCTTCTCCTGGGATGATCCGATTGGGGGATGCACAATAGACCATTGTTGGTCGCGGTGCATGGGCTGGGTAGGCTCCTCCCTGTTCTACTAACTAACTAACTAACTAACAGTAAGCCCCAAGCTATCGTTCGAAAGGGAAGCAACCATCTCTTCTGTCTTACATTTGTTCTCCCAAATTACTAAAATATCGTCTACGTACCTCAGGTATATTTTCAAAAACGGGTTAAAAAGCTGGATGGTCTCCCGTTCTTGTCATCTAACTACTAACTCAGCTAAAACACCCGCCATTGGACTACCAATGGGAACTCCTCTCATTTAACGGTTTCTTAATACTTTATATCATAGAAATGATATATTTTTTTAAATTGTTTGTAAAATTTTGTAAGATTGTTTGTTATATACGTAATGTATTCTGGAAGTGGAGTCATGTAACAAATGTATTACTTGGCTGTCAGGAGGTGCTAAGGAAAGCACATCCAGATGTACACCGGCCTTTTAAATCTTTACCGTGTTTGTTTGTTTTATATGTTAGGGCTCCTGCTCGAATATAGCAGAGTTAGTTAGATTGTAACAGCTGAGGAAGATGCCAAGAGCATCAAAAGCGTTTCTGAATAAAAATCTTTTGACTGCTAAAGGGCTCTTGTATAGTTTTACTTGTAGTTAATATATGGTTTATTTTATCAGAATTATATTACTGATTGCTATGATGATGCCTTGATGTTACCAAGGCATCACTAGATTAAAAGTTATTCATTAAATAATTTCTTCATAAAAAAATATAATAGCATTATGATCAGCAACATGATGAAACAATAATTTAATTCAATACTTTGCATTTCTGATTGTTTTCAAATTAGGTTTTTTCAGCTTTAGCATCTTTTTATAAAATGTATACTTTTAATTACTTCGCTATTATTTATTTACCTAATTTTCTAATTCATTGATGAGACTTATCAATTATTTGTAAATAATATAATAGATTATTAAATGCTTTTTTTAATTATTTCTCTTTATTAAAATAAACCCCTTTTGGGCCCATATTTTGTCAGGATGATTATGTGCTCCAGCAATTTTGTTAGTTTATTGATAGTCCAATTTTACAATAATAACCAGAAGTTAAAAGCCATTCAAAGTGATATACAGACTCTTGAGGATAGATTCTACCAGAATGTTAATAATCATCTATTATTGGCTGAACATTAATATGGTGAATTTTGATCTTGATTTTCAATTCTCAAAGAAGAGAAGATGAGACTGTTAAAAATGGACTAGATAAAAACAATTAGCACAGAAATGGACCTATGAATGGACATTAGGTATGTGGAATGTGAAGAAACAATTGAAAGTGATATCCAACTTATACTCCCACATCTCATTCACGTTTGTGACTGAGATATATGAATGTAAATTCTATGAATTGGATATGAGTGAGATATCTTGAAAGGGTGTACATTTGAATGTGTGAGAAACAACATTATGAAAATATAGCGTGGGATGAGAAATGTGAATGCTCAGATGTAGTGTATATTGATGAATTATAGAAGAAATCTAAAGGAATGATGAATATTGATGATAATGCTCCAGGTATTTGTTGAGATTGTATAAATGGTTCAGCAAGGAAGAAAAACAAGACTATTAAAAGAGTGTAGATAAGGAAGAGGAAACAAAAGAAAAATTTCTATAGAAAAATTTATCCAAATGACTAAAAATTTAATTGCAGGACTAGAAAAACGGACTTAACAAGAACAAGAAATTATATATATTTGTTTGGTTCAAATAAAATTAATTAAAGAAACACCAAAATATCACAAACTATGATTGCAAGCTACTTTGCAACAAGGGTTCACAAAGATCAATATGACTACTGAGGAATAGTCTAATGCATCTAAGAACAAGACAATTCACCATTGTTGAAATTAATTCTGAATTGAACATCAAATCAGTAGATGAATTAGGCCTGCTGATTTAATCATTGCAAACTGTTAAAACTCACCAAGCATATATCTATCTAATTTACATATAAGCACTATCTCTATCTAAATCAGGACTGTCTAGCCTGCAGCCCACAGGCCGCATTCGGCCCAGCGCTATGTAGAATGCGGCTCTACATAAAATCATAAACCTCCTTAAAACATTAAGATTTTTATGTACTTAATGAGTTTTTTATTTTTTAAATAGATATCTACATTTTCTGTTTCTATTTTCTAAAATATTTCTTATTTCAATGATTTGAAACTTCTTGACCTGCTCAATGATTTTTAAAAAATTTCTGAACAAAAAGAAGTTTAAGATTATTATGCTACTATATTTTTGCTTATTTACCATAATGGATATCATATATTGTACATTATTTATAAACTTTTTGTTTAACAACTATCATTAGAATTAGTATATTTTATGAGAGGCCTGAAACAATTTTATCTTTCAAATGTGTCCAAAGGAAGTCAAAAGATTGGACACCACTGATCTAAATCATAATCCATCTATATCATCCAATCATAAATCATTAACATTTCATTAATTAAAATTAAGGGTTTTTAGGCTGCATTATATTCAATATTACCAACAATTCCACAGGAATAACAGACTAATACTGTTTGTGGTACAAATACAAAAAAATAAATAAATAAATAAAATGACCATATCAAACAAAGAAAACAGTATAAATAGTCTTTGATGGCAATATGATGGAAGTATGAACACAAGAATGAATTGATGATCAAAATGAATAAATATGCTTATATTCAAATGATCTCGTTCCTTTAGCACAATCTAAGTATGATATAATTTAGCATAATGTAATGTTTAAAAATGATGAACTTATATATAGTTATGATAAAATTCTGACAGCCAAATGGCAGAATACATCCTCTTCCTAGTTCAACATCTTGAATTTTTTGTTTTTGCAACAGATAACATTGAGACAAGATGACTTTCATAAAATTTATTAATGATTTATTAGTCAGTAACATTGAAACAAATGATGTAATGGTAACAAATATTTGTAGCAAATAAAATTTTCTTCTAAATATCTTGTTTCTCTTGTACAGTGAAATTATTTGTACAAGACATCTGCAAGAAAGATGATATCAATAATCTGGAGGGGATGGAAGGAATATTGTTCAGGACTTTATAGATTTAGTCTAACTTTCTTGGTATAGCTATACATATGTGAACTGGAATGTCTAGGTTTGTAATATATTTATGAAGGGATTCTTAGGAATAAATTCTGTGGTATAGCATGTGTTAGGTCCTGAGGATGCTAAATTAAAGAAATTCAACTTTATATGTATTTGTATAATAACAAAATGTTTTCTTAAATATATTTTATCAAAAAATTATTAAATATCAGATTCAAAATGAGTAAATGAAACAAAATTAAATATGAAATTTTATTCAGTCTGAAAAGAAAGCCATCTACCAGGTTGTAATTACTAGCATTTAAAATGTATGTGCTGAATGAGAGAGAAAATTTTTTGGATAATTGAATATTTGAACCTCTAAGGAACAGAGTGATCAATTTTATGAAATATGTGAACAATGGCAGATTTATAGGTATCCATAATGTGTGCAGAAATAGGGCTTAGAGTAAGCCCCCAGATTCTAAGCAAATAGATATACAAGAAATGTTTATATTGTCTCTCTCACATTTTTACAATTTAAAATTTCAATCTTGTAAGATCCCAGACAATATATCATTAATATTGAGCCTTTTTTTTTAATCCTGATTCTTTAAATACTTTGTCTTTATTGAATAGGGAGGATTCTGTAAAAAATTACCAGAAATGCTAGAATGAAGTGATTATGATGCAAGTGGGAAGAACTGCAAACAAAGAAAACTGAACATAAAAGGAAAAATACAACTTATTGTAAGGCAAAGAAAAAGGGACAGGTTATGCAAATGTATACACAGAGACATAAAAATAAACTAAATTATAATTTAAAGTATTTACTAAGATATCTGCTATATTTCAGGTCAAAAATTTGAAAATTATTTCTTAGAATAAAAAGAGAATTAATAAAAATTCTTAAAGCAAAATTCTAAAAGAGAATTAATAAAATTCTTAAAGTAGTGAACTAGATTTGCAATAGAATAAAGAAAAAGAATTAACAGCACTATTGTTCCTATTGATCTATCACTATTGTAAAGTAGTGAACTAGATTTGCAATAGAATAAAGAAAAAGAATTAACAGCACTATTGTTCCATTTCTATGATTTCTCCAAATAATTAGGAACTATGACTTTTGCATCCTTCAAAAGAGGATTATGCATTCATTGATATGCATTATATCCTAAAAATGCTAAGAAAAAATGGTAAATTTACTATATGATTATTGATCAATTTATTTAAATAACAAATAATACACAGTTATAAGCTCTCCGTTAAAGTGAAAAATATTAATTGCCAGAGTACTTTTGGTTTTAATAAACCATCATCAGTGCAAATATTACATCTTTATATCAAAACAAGATAGAATGGTTATAAATATTCAGTTTTAGAACCTGGTTCTAACTGTGTATTATTTTTACATTTAAAGTAAATTTGGATATATTTTAGTTATTTAAATAACTTTCTGTATAAATTATTATATCAATATAAAAAAAGGAAACTACATTGTAATAATTTAGTTTTAATATAATGTATTATTTATTTACTTTAATCATTCATTCAACTTATTGTATGCATATTTTTAACTTACTTTCCAAAGAAAAGAAATGCTTATTATTTTTGTTAATTTTCTAAATAAATGTAAGATTGTAAACTGGTTAAAAATGAATGTTGTGGTATAGTGAAATGCTACTTTTACAGTGATTAAGTTCTTCAGAATATTTTGATGATTAATTGATTATTTTTAAAACAGATTTTAAAATTTTATATTAGTTCCTTTTTAAATTGAATAAGAATAAATTCCCGTTAATTTGAAAAACTAATAAACTAAAATTTGGATACAATTTTTGAATATCCCATTTGTATAGGAAAAGAATGGGAATTTTACTATCATCAAACAAATCCATAACTCCTCAGAGAGAAAAACTACAATCAATTTACCAATGGATCTAATGACAGGATTTTCTCAAACAGCATTTAGTAAATTATCATAACTGTGTCTTTTGATAAAACTAATTTTTTATCTCATAAAAGCAATTAGCAAAGAAAAACAAATGCAATTGCTAATTTTACTGTTTTAAATTTTAATGAAAGCCTTATAACATTTATTATAAAATAATAAATATTCAAATAAAGATGAAAATTTTTTAAATTTGATTAAATCTAATTTATCATCATCAGTTTTAAAATAGTAGTTTATATTATAAATTCAAACATATTTATGTAATCAAAACGGCCCAATAAAAGCTGAGAGCACTGCATCACAAACCATAAATCCACCACTGATATGAAGAAATGAATATTATATAGTGAATTATTTAACATGTAAGCTTTATATTATAAGATGTAAAAAATATAAATATATTGCAAAAAATTTTGATTCATATTTATACAAATTTTCTATAAAATTTTTGGAGTTAATTGATTTAGCTATTTAAAATTACTGATTAAAGCACTTTATGCAGTTGGTTATATAGTAAAACTTTTATTCAAAGTACTTTCAGTTATTATGTTAACTGAAGATGATTAGCATAATAACCGAAAGTACTTCGAATAAAAGTTTTAATATATAACCAACTGCATAAAGTGCTGTAACCAGTAATTTTAAGTGTATAGGATAAATGCAGTATCAGAGAAAGAAATGATTTAGCTACTGAAAATATGGAAACTGAATTGAATATATATTTAATTTAACTAGTTCAACATTCTTTTTCTATAACTTTATAGAATAATTTTATGTAATATTTCTCTGTTTATTTCCAATATTTGTATACAAATATATATGATGTCCTGTAATGGTCAGAATAAAATCAAACCATGAATTTTTCATATCAAAATAATGAATAATTTCTTATAAACATAGCAACAAAAATGCCAGATTTAAGAGAAATATGCACATTTTATAGTAATGCTTCTTCAAAGATTATAAAGGAAACAGGCATTTAATCAATTACATTAAAATAACTAAAATTAGACTGTAATCCTTCACTAAAGTCTATATTTCATTATCAGATATTTCCATAATTCTTCAGTTAATGATTTCATTAATTAAACTGTTGCTTATTCTTATGCTACATGCAGTTTTCCTTTGTTTACGGAAAATTCGCCCCCTGCATTTTGCCTCCGACAATTCGCCCCGAGAACGTTTCACCCCAGGACATTTCACCCCCGGAACATTTCGCTCCCAGCATATTTCGCCCCCAGCACTTTTCGCGCCCCCAGAACATTTCGCCCCCAGCACATTTCGCCCCCAGCACTTTTCGGCCCCAGCCATTTTTGCCCCCAGCACATTTCGCCCCCCTGTAGATAATGAATAGGCTACAAAATTGCAAATATAGTCAACTCTCGATATCTGGAATTTTTATTGAAATCCCAGCCGTTTTAATAGATATTCGATGTTAATGGTCTGCGACTTGTTACAAATTAAACCTAATTAATTAGCAAAAATTAAAAAAGTAAAATCTCGCTTAATTTTCAGTTAAATTTTTTGATAATTTTATAATTAAATATGTTTTTATTGTCTTTCTAAAGATGTAAAAAATTTTTCTGAATTTTATTTCTTATATGAGATCGGAGAAATCACAATTTTCTATATGAAATCTTAGCCATCCAACAAAATGTTTGACATCTTTTGATAGAGGCAAGTCATGAATAAAATAAGGTATGAATGAAGAAAATTAGATATTAAAAAAAAATATCGATAAAACAGTACAGTGTGTAAGTAGTTCAGTCAAATAAATTTATATTTTTTTAACTTTGAGAATCTATTCAATTTTATAAGTTTCTAAGATCAGTTTTCGCTATTTACAGTACCTATAACATTTGTTGTAATTTTAGTGGCTTTTACTCTGCTCATTTTTAAATGCTGTGCTACTTCATCCTTTGGGCAATAGTTGTAAAAAAGTTGCTAAATGATCTGCACAACGAAATGGTAAATAATGTTCTGCAATAAATAAGCAATTTCTATTTCAGCAATTTTCACTTCATCTGAGACAGTTGGCGATTTCCTTTTCATAAATGAACTGATAGATGGTTGATTGATGGCAGCATTTCCTATTACTTTTCTATGACTTTTACTATTTGTGTGATTTTTTAAATTATAATATTTGGCTATCAAGAGTCGCATCATTACAAAATCTGCATTGTGCCTTGTAAATATTATCTGGATGCTTTTTTAACCAGTTTTTAAGAAGAGGATCTTTAAACTATTCTTCTCTAAATTTCTGTTTTGGATGTTTCCCTTTCTCAAATTTTTTCAGTTC
Organism: Olivierus martensii; assembly: GCA_000484575.1. Taxonomy (NCBI): domain Eukaryota; kingdom Metazoa; phylum Arthropoda; class Arachnida; order Scorpiones; family Buthidae; genus Olivierus; species Olivierus martensii. Next base: position 9,940 of record AYEL01057587.1, on the reverse strand, counting down.
ACCTATAATTAACCGTAGTTTTTTAGGAGTTGATGATAATCCTGATTTTGTGAATTCTCAATCACTATCGCTACTTTCTATAATTTAACTTTTTACTAACTTTTTGCTAGAAATTAGATATATATTGTAGCTGTAGCCGTAAATATTCAAAACAATAGTCAAAGTAACTAATGACTCATTGGCATATTAAATTTAAGTTGTATTTAGGGATGATAAATACTTTTAACAGTACTGATGGAGTAAAATACTTTTAACACTAGTGATGGGATAAAATTATCGATGGTAAAATATTTTTAATGCTAGCTGGTAATCATTTCAAACAATTACCAGCTAATTGTGTTTTAGCACAATTAGCTAGTGGAAGGGCCTGCAGGAATTTAAATAAACAAGTCCAAAACAATTTACAATATATATGTTATTTTTAAGGTTTTCAATTTTTCAAATTTATCAACATAATACATTTACATTAATGAAACTAGCAAGTAATTTTTTAAGCAATTCACTCAAAACAATTACCAATGTGTTGATTTTATACACACCTAATAAATGATACATAATTCATTGATATGTAATTCATTTATTTCAGAATTTCTGACAATTTAAAAATTATTATTATTTTTTGTTTTTACTATAATTTTTAAAATTTTATTATTGATTTTTGGTTTTACCATATTCATTTTTCATTAACTTGATTATTATTCGGAATTGGATAATAAATCAATTCCATCGTGGCTGATTTCATCTGAGTCTAATTATTCAACTTCTGATATTTTGCTCCTGTCGTTATTTTCATTGTTAAAATTATTAATTTCAATTAAAATGATACAACTTTATCGAATTTTCCAAGAAATTGTCAATCGTACCATCAGCAATCCAATATTTCTATGATAATATTTTTATAGCTTTAAGACACACTTGCTATCAGTGGCGCTGAGACCGGGGAAGAGGGGACAAATTCCCTGGGCCCGTAGAAGATTGAGGGGCCCGAGCCCTTCCTAACAATAAGTTTTCTTTTTTAAATTAGCTAAAATTAGCTTTTTTTAAATTAGTTGAAACCATATTATAGTTAAAGCAAACCGTATTATAGTTAAAGCTAATTTAAAAAAGAAAGTTTTCTTTTTTAAATTAGCTTTTTTTAAATTAGTTGAAACCGTATTATAAAAATATAAGACAAAGGAAAATCTTTGTATTCTAAACAGTTAAAAATTATGATAATTAGACTAAGGATTTCATTTAAACAGAGAAGGAATGATAGACCGACTGGGCTTACAACAAATTTTTTAGAGGAATAGGCTATTACAGTGGAATACGTTGATAACGAAACGAATGAGACGGGAAAATTTTCTTTATAATCAACGTGAAAAAATTTTTTTTAAATTTGAGGACGTTTCCCAAAGTTAGTTCATGGGTATATGGCGTTATTCTTTGAAAAAATTGATATTTTAAGTTTTTCTTCAAAAATATAATTAAAAAATAAAATTTGTCGAACCTCAATTTCCTGAAATTGCATATAGTATACGTTTTAATTAAACAGAATTTAAAATGAATAAATTTTGAATAATGTATTTATAAAACACATGCAGTATATATGGTTTTATCTTACAGAGAAAAGAAATTATATATATAGAGGCCCCAAAACCTGGTTTTTACCGGCGTCCGAGATTTCTCTTGGCACCCCTGCTTGCTATATATTTGTATAGTGAATAGAACTGAGTTTTATTGAAAACTTTTATTATGTTTACATTATTACAAAGTTACTTATTGTAGTAATGTAATAAATATACTTGTATTATGCTAATTTGTTTTGGGACATATATGAATTATTCCATTTTTTCACACTGTTTTATTACAACTATACTTGTATTATATTAATAAATTTGAAAAATTGAAAACTTAAAATACTTTAAATTTTATAAAGTTTTTCTGGACTGCATTTACTTAAAACCCTGCAGGCCATTCCAGCTGTGAAAGATACCATCTATGGTTAGCTGATAAGTACTGTATTTCAATGGTTACTGTTAAAAAATCACTTTATTCTATCTTACTATTTCTTGCCTCTAAAACTAACTGAAATGAATATGCTTATGAATCCTCTTTACTGGACAGACTATACTAATTGATTAAATAAAAACGAAGGGAAAATTAAGTATATAAATTTAGAGATTACTTTTTGGTTGAAGAAAAATGATTAATTTTTTTTCTTAAATCTAGAAATTATCGTAAATCTCGGATACGAGATAGACACATGCTCGTACCTCGTACAGATATTTGAAATTATCGTATGTTTACGAGAATTCTCTGCATATGGCAATCTCACTTCTCTCTCACTATCAATATTTACCACTGGCATTGTCCCCTCTGCCTTGTTTTTCCCACGGACATTTAATTTGCAAACACACTGTTTGTGGAGGGAGACAAAGCAACCCGGGAGTAAAATTTTATTGCTAGATAATTATGAGAACTAATCCCTTCCTAAATTGGTCCAATAACTACACCCTTAGAGACACAGATTAAGAGATACATATAGGAAATTTCCTATACCAACAATCGAAAATTTTTGAAATCATGTGACCAGATTCAACCAATGAAATGTTTGACAAAGCCCATTCTATCTCAATCTGTGCTTAGAGACTGCCGCCGTTTGTTTTCGAAATCTTCCACTGGACAGTATAAGCGTCCGAATCCCAACAAGCTAATTCAAAATTTGTTTTATTTTGGGACCTAGTTATCAATTTGGTTCATTTGCTAAAATCTGCATATTATTTTTTTACCTTGGTTGATTTCTGTGCGTACAATGGCAAAAAGTGTTCCGTCAGTAAGAGGTGCAAGAAAATTGGTAGATGATGACAACCACATTTACGTGTTTTCAAAGAGAACTGTAGATGAACTACATGGAATCTGGGTTTGTGAAAAATGTTCCACTTGTAAAGGGCGTGTTTGGACAGAGGGTTTGGAAGGCCCAATTGTGAAAGTTGTAACTAAACATAACCATGCAGCTCAAGCTGCAAGGACAGAAGCATTGCAATTGATTAGTCAAATACGGCAACAGGCAACAACAACGAACGAATGGCCACAGCAAATTGTTGCATCAGTAATTGCAGAGACTCATGCTAATGTCGCAGCATTACTTCCTAAAAAGGAATCACTTAAACAAACCATTCGTCATGTTCGATGCGACAATGGTACTCCTGCTTTACCGAGAAATCTCCAGGAGCTAGTAATTCCACAGAATTATCAAGAAATTATTATTGATGGCAATGTACAACAATGTGCTATACACACAATGTGCTATGATGTATGATTCTCAGGATGAACTGTTCCCGAATCGCATGCTTATTTTTTCCACTAGCAACAACCTTCAGTTATTGGCACGTAGCCAGGAGTGGTTTTCTGATGGAACTTTTAGCACACTACCCACGATTTTCCAGCAGCTTTACACAATTCATGTTGTTCAATTAAATTCAGTTATTCCAGTGGTCTATGCGCTTCTACCAAACAAAACTTGTGCTACATACATCAAGTTGCTTCAAGAACTTAAAAATCTACAACCTGGTCTCCAACCTCAGCAACATATGACAGATTTCAAACAAAGTGCCATTCAAGCTTTTCAACAAGAATTTCCTGATATTATAAATACCGGTTGTTTTTTTCATCTTTGCCAAAGCGTTTGGCGAAAGGTTCAGAATGAAGGTTTAAAAGCCCGATACAAACAAGACCATGAATTTGCTCACTGGATCCGAATGATTCCTGCATTGGCATTTATTCCTCCTTCTAATGTTGTTCAAGCATTTGACAATTTAGTTGAAGCTGCTGACTTCCCCGTTGAAGCTATGGTCATTGCCAACTACTTTGAAGACACATATATAGGAAGACGACAACGGAGACGCCGGCAATTACCCATTTTTCCCATTGAATTGTGGAATGTTTATAGAAGAACACTGAATGATCAGCATCGGACCAACAACGCCGTGGAGGGATGGCACAGAGGATTTCAGGAAACCTGTGCTACATTATTCCCTAATATTTACAGATTCATCAATGCTTTGAAGAAACAACAAGGGCTGCACAATTTCGAAATTATCCACCTAATTGTAGGTAATTCAAGCAATCCACGAAACAAGAGGTATGCTGTAATTTCTTCAAGAATCAAAAGAATAGTTGAAGATTTTCGAAATCGAAATATAATTGATTACCTTAGAGGTATTGAATACAACTTCGAGTTTTAAAGTAGCCTATCCATTAACTACATGGGCAGAAATGTGAAATGTGGCAGGAAACGTCAAGCTTTTACTTCATACATGTTGATCACATTGTTATACAGTATGTCCAATTTAATATCTCTGGTGTTCGTCCTTTTCTCATACTTGTACATAGACTTATAGTCCTCTTTATCATAGTTCATATAATAAATGTCGAAAATTGGCTAACCAGATATTTTGTGAATTTTATATTTTAAACCAGACATGATCGTGAGTATCTGTAAATACATGAAAAGTTCACTTGTAAAAAAATTTTTCTTATAATTCAACTAATCATAGTATTACAAGATACAACATTCAATGGCCTCTTCAGTGTACAACATGTTAACTGCAAAAAATTTAAATAAATTTACTTTAAAAAAACGAAAAAATTTTTTACATATTTCAACTTAAAAATACTATTTGAATTACCTTAAAAATTATGTAGTTCTCCCTTAAATGTAATATATTCACAAATAAAATATTCTTAAAAATTTAAATAATTGTTACTTCGATGCATTTTCCTTTTTCACAGTTATTTAGTAATTAACTTCATAACAAGGAGATGTATATCGTAAGATACAAGATTCATTGTAGGCTTTCTTGTAACACAGTTTTTTTTGAAAATGTTTTTACATCGCACATACTTAACAATCGTTAAAATATAAATCCCAAAATTACTTCTCAAAAAACCTTTATCAAAGCAGGTAATCGTGGTATTCAAATGCATTTTGGTTAGTGCCCTCTTCAGTTGTACAACAATGTTAATTGCAAAAAATTTACATAAATTTACTTTAAAAAAAACAAATTTTTTTTTTACATATTTCAACTTAAAAATACTATTTGAATTACAATTCAGTAATTCAAATAGTATTTTTAAGTTGAAATATGTAAAAAAAAATTTTGTTTTTTTTAAAGTAAATTTATGTAAATTTTTTGCAATTAACATTGTTGTACAACTGAAGAGGGTGCTAAGCCGAAATACATTTTGAATACCATGATTACCTGCTTTGATAAAGGTTTTTAGAGAAGTAATTTTGAGATTTATATTTTAACGATTGTTAAGTCTGTGAGACGTAAAAACATGTTCAAAAAAGGCTGTGCTACAAGAAAGCCTACAATGAATCTTGTATCTTACGATATACATCTCCTTGTTGTGAAGTTAATTATCATAGTATTATTTATAATGTTTTAAATGTTAACATTAAATAGAATTTCTGCATTATTATATATTTTGATAGTTTGTTTATTGTACTCTGAATTAAATGTAACAACCCATTAAGAATACCTAAGTTTTTTTTATAACTGTAATTCTGTTGTATGTGTATACGTGCCAAGTTTGGCAAAATTGTAAAATATTTAAACCAATAATACATCATTCCTCTTATAATTATTTTTGTAATGTGTATGGGGCGATGTTGTTTAAAATGAATAAATACGAGTGTGCGAGGCAAAAAGTTAATTATAACGTAGTTAAATGGTAAAATGTTAAGAATTTGGAGTATTTTATCGGAAATTTTACGTTTTTTATGAAATCTGACACTCCACAAAAAGTATATTCAGTTAATAGTACTTTAATGTGTTCAACATTATGATTATTGTAAAAATTAAACATTAATCAATGCCATATTAATCGATACGCTTCATTATATAATCTGTCTGTCATCAATGTATAGATGAATTAATATATATAAGACACGTAACAAAGTTAATTTGATAAAAATAAATTTTGCGCTTTTTATAACGCGTATATAACGCATTATTATTTTTTCTATAATTTATTAATCCAAATAACGTAGATCGTTATCAGAAACCCATTTGAAATAAGCTTTGCCGAACTTATCCTCGAACTTCAATTGAGGACAAAGTGTGCTACTGTAATATGGAAGTAGCCTTGTTATAATGATATTGCACTTGTAAAATAATTAACGAATTAATTAAAGATGTGAGCACTTTTTGATATAGTATTAAATGTTGACAAAATTCCATACACCAAAAAACGCTTTATCGTTATATAGGAGATTTAAAACGAAATAAAAAATACGCAGTTTAATCAGTTGTAATGGTGAGAAAACAAACTTTCCGGAAATATAAAAATGGGTAAAAGCACATCCGTACCTCTTCTATCTGTTATTATACCAATATGACATTACTGCAATTAATGTTATTATGATAAAAGACATAAATAAAAAACAACAAAGCATATATTATTTCAACGATATTTTAATATTAACTGATTGGTTAAGGATAATAATAATAACAACAATATTTTAATATTAACTGATTTACGGTTAAGAATAATAATAATAATAAGGCAAACATAGATAATATGTAAAGAAGATTAAAAGACAAAATACAAAACTCACGATGCGAACTGAATGTCACAGGAGTTACTTTTCATTCGGGTTGGGACTTTGTCTGCTGGTTATGTCGCCTGTATCCAACAATAGTTCAGTTTTTAGTTTATTTCCTAATTTAAAATGCAGAATGAACTAATGCATATGAAAAGAATAGTCGAACTTTTTGAAATCATATTCTGATTGATTGCCTTAGATATATTGCATACAAATTCAAGCTTTAAACGATAATAATGTGCATTTATTATATTAAAATAAAATAAATTAGAATCATTAAAAGCTTGGTGTATTATTTGCAATTTTGTAGCCTATTCTTTATCTACACGGGGGCGAAATGTGCTGTCATTAAAAGCTTGGTGTATTATTTGCAATTTTGTAGCCTATTCTTTATCTACAAGGGGGGCAAAATGTGCTGGGGGCAAAAAGTGCAGGGGCGAAAATGGCTGGAGGAAAAAAGTGCTGGGGGCGAAATGTTCCGGGGGCGAAACGTAGGGGGCGAATTGTCAGAGGCAAAATGCAGGGGGCGAATTTTCCAGACCCCGTTTTCCTTGGAGTTATTTGTATCAATATTATCAATAATAACTTTGGATTTATTTTAAAACACATCACTATGCTTTAATGGAGTGTTATATGTATTTTATAAAATATAAGTCATTGATTATTAATTTGTTATTCTTAAAATACATGTGTTTGAATTACTTTTGTTTCATATTAGAATAAATGAAAAAGTCTTAGATCAAAAGTTTTTTTAAAAAAATAAAATGCATTTTTCTGAATCTAAATAGTCAGTTATAACAAACTCTCGAAAATCTAACACTTTAGAATCCAGTATTCTCTAGAACAGTGGTTGAGAACCACTGTTGCCAAATTTTTGACGGTGTGCCACAAAAAATTAAGAATGAATTGTATGTAGGTATAAAAATTGTATGTATATAATTATATAATCATATATATTAATAGTGAAATTGGTTGGCTGGATATTCCTTTTACAGTAAAACCATTATACAAATTTCTATAAGTAGGGTATCAATAGTAAAACATAATCCTCGAATTTCTGAGACAGACAAAATTTTTTGTCATTATTCATAATTTAAAAATTAGGGAATAAAAATTAAATTAAAATTATAGTTTCTCTAAAAAGACAAAATCCACATGTGGCGCTATAACTTAATAATGACTGCCATTTAATGATCTCGTCCGAGTATGTCTATAATCTGAATGTAAGTAATAAGAATAAATACGAGTATTTCTGTAATCTGAATGTAATAAATAAGAATAAATACAATAATGTGTTAATTAAAATTCGTTGTTAAATCTAAATTATTATTTAAAATATTTAGGTGTGGTTTAAAATATTTAGGTGCCGCCAAATTTTAAAATATTAAAAAGTGTTCCTCAACAGAAATGGTTGCCATAACTAAATTATTATTTAAAATATTTAGGTGTGCTGCCAAATTTTAAAATATTAAAATGTGTGTTCCCAACAAAAGAAAGATTGAGAACCACTACTCTAGAATCTAGCACATTTTATGAAAAAAATCCACAATTTAAAATCTGGAACTTTTGTTTAGCCTATTTATTATTTTAGAATTTTTGTTATAATTGCAATCAAATATTAACATTGTGAGATTTTTGTTGTTTTCCTTACTGTAGTTTCTTTCTCCCCAAACTTTACAGATTCATCTCAGAAAATGAATGAGTTTATTTCTATTTTGATTTCCATATTGGATCTTGAAAATTTAGTATTAGTCATAATAAAAACTGATATCTTTTAAGAAAAAAAAATAGAAATAGCTTTTTATTCAAGCCTGCAAATTAAATGTGTGATTACAAATGAAAGTTTCAGTAGATGATGGGAAATTCCATCATTTTGTAAAATTTTCTGTTGGGATCTGAAATTTTTCATATATTATAAAATACAATTTTAAAATGCGATCGATATTAATGGAAAAACAATATTACTATTATTAACAATTTGTTTATAAAAATATGTTGATTATCCATAGGAATTATAATAATGTTGCTATATGACAACTTAATATTTGAACTGTACATAATATTGTACTATAAGTTTGAAAACTATATTCAAAATTTATGATTTTTATCTTATATTTAGGATATTTTAATTATCTTAAAAATTAACAGAAAAAAAAATGTTTTATAAATAATTAACTAGTATACTAATAAAGTAAAAATTCTCATAAAAATAATATATATTATAACTACAGTATTAATTATAATACTGATATACAGTGCATAAAACAATGGTATTTAGAAAGTTAAATAATTAAATTAATATTACCTTGCATAAAAAAGAATGATAACAAAACAGAAAATGATAGACAATTCCCAATGGCATTCCAATAAGATTTATATATATGAAATTTTACAGTTCCTTTATTACATTCTTCCTCTCGAATTAATTGTCCATCTTGTATTTTATCATAAGAATTAGAAAAAAATTCTCTTTCATCCTCTATTATATTTATTTTTTGCATATCATCTTCACATTTATTAATATCATTATCTGAATTAAGAGAAAAATTTTCTTCATAGCAAATTGAATGAAGTTTATCATACTGAAGAACTTTTTCTGGCTTACCTAAAACAATTACATTTTATAAATGATAAATATGATGATAAAATAAACATTTACTATATAATAATTAAAACTTTCAATACTATTAGATTATTTTAGTTTGTTAATTTAACTAATTAAACTGCTATTTTTTATAAAAATAAAACTATTTTATCTTTATTTAAATTTGTTAAAACAAAATAAAAATAGTTTTATTTTTATCTTTACAAGTCTGTATAATAAAAAAGCAAATTTCCAAATTTTCCAATATATAAATATTATTCAAATATTTCAAATATTTTCCAAAAAATATTCAATTAAAAATTTAAAAAAACCAGTTAAAATAAGAAATTTCAGCCAGAAAACTTTTAAGAATCATCATCAGGAACTCATTATGTTCTTAAAAACCCTAAAAACAACTTTACTCTTCCAAACCACCAAGACATCATCAATATACCTCACATACATTCTCATAAATGGCCTAAACTTACGTAGTCTCTGTCTCTCTACTCCCTCAGCACTATTTCCGCCAGCATTTCCACCTTAGGAACGTAGGAATGGTGAAGGGGGTGGTAAGAAGAAAAGGAGTGCGTGTGGCGCCAGAGAGAAATCCGACAGTATTTGGCAGGTTGAGAAACAATAAAGACCCGCTGGAAAGGATGGAGAAGAAAGGGGTCTACAGAATACCTATTAAGGATCTGCAGTTGAATCGGGAGGCTGCGTATGTGGGGGTAACAAAAAGAACGATTGCAAGAAGGATAGAGGAG
>AYEL01057582.1:0-12368 GCA_000484575.1 Olivierus martensii | reverse complement strand
TATTAATAATCAAAACTATAGCTTTAGTGCTGAAGGCATAACAAACATAAGTCTCCGGGACACCCCCGACCCTCCCCCGGAGACAATATGGTTCTTGAACCAAGGCTATATCTATTTTGTTATCTTGAATAAATTTTATAAGATGACCGGTAGCAGCAATGCTGCGATCTAAATTAATTTGAATTACGTTGAGCTCCATTATGTTGCTTGATTCTATTTTGTTCTATTTTAACATAGTGCCGATAAAGTGGACAATTTTTATTCCTTTAGGATGATTGGGATTAACCCGGTCAATATTTCTCCTGCAGTCTTCATTGTATCTTATGCAGGCAATGCATTTTGCCTCGGCAATATTTGCTTCTGTGATTATATTACGGCCATCTTTATCTTCTCTAGTTCGATTCTTCTATATTTTTTTGCCCTCCCGCCTCTCGCTATGTATTCTTCTCTCTTGAGAAAATTTCTACAGTTCGGTGTCGGCCAAGTGGCCCTCTCTTCCAACGACCCGCTACCTTTATATTTTTTTTTTTTTTTATTGATTTTCTCGAAATCCTTGCTTCTGTAATTTGATTTCAGCCATCTTTATCTTCTATAGTACGTCTCTTCTATATTTTTTCCCTAGCTCCTCTCCCAATATTTTCTTCTCTTAAATATTCATAAAACTCTATATACGTCATGTCGAGGTTGCATATGGTATAAATATAAGCTTCTAAAGTTTGAATTTTTAATTGGGTTTTCTCAGTGAAATACCCGTTCAGAGGAAGGCATTAGATCCGGTCAGATAAAAATAAACTTCGACGATTTTTATGATGTTTTATAACGATATGTCTGTGACGGTGTGTCTGATCAGTTTGTCTGTAAAATATTTAAAATTTCTAACTAATATACATGGGCAGGATTCGTCATTTTGTTTCCATTCTTCGATCTTTTCATATGTGACAACACAAACATTATACTTACACAAAAAATGATGTCATGTTTCTTTGGACTGTCTCTTGCACACCGGTATTCAATTTACTAATTCAATTCACAAAATAAAGGACAAAATAGCCATTTTAAAAATAAATCAAAAGGACAGAGAATTGGAATAAAGGACGTATGGTCACCGAATGTATAATGAATAAAAGTATAAATTCTAAACAATAGTTGATTTTAAACAACTTCATACTGCAAAATGTTAAAATATTTAAAATGTATACTGTACAATATTATCTATTAAAATATATCCACTAAAGATAAAAACTTTGATGCAATCTTATGTACTATCATTATTATATTTTATAAACTATTTTACAAAATATTTGATTAGAATTTAGCATTATGATATTGATGCAAACGTTTACAAAGGACTTGTTGAATAGATATCTCTAAGATTTAAGCTATTCCCAAGATATTCTTGGGAAATTATTTGACTGATGTGTTTATCTTATGTTAAATTCAAAGATATTAGATTCAGACGCAAGTTTCAATAACTATGTAATTTTAAATTTATATTTTAATACAAATATCACTTTAAATAAGCAAAATTATAACTATTTGGAATAAGTATTTACCACATTTAAAATATCCAACTTTAATATTTAGGTAAAGTTAAATTATTTGATAGAAATATTTAGAAATTGCTATATTTTAAACTATTTTAACTTTTGCCCTAATGTGTAATTAGTTGAATTTATAAATTAAAAAAATGTTTTCAGTAGTAGAACCAATAAAATATTGAATTAATTATAATCATTAGCAGATTAGTGTTATGAAATGCAGTACTATATTGCATTTAGTTAATCTAATTAACTCAAAAATAAATATAATAAATTTTTATAAAAGTTTTATTAGAAACTATTTAATTTATATTTTATATAATTTGTTACATTGAGGGAGGAATATTTACATCCATTTCTTTTATGCATTACTTATTTAACATCTTTTATAAGGATTGTTCAGTATATTTAGAGGTCCAAAAATATATTCAAAGACTGCCTAATAATTGTGCATTGATTAAAAAAAGCATGTTAAGTTTTATTAGAATAATTTTAATGGGTTCACAATGGACACTGTCCTTACGAAAAATTTATTTAGTGATCCAAATGATGCTTCATTTTGCGTGAACATTAATGTCAGATTTCACATTTAATGCTTTATTGATATCCGAAAATTTGAATTACTAAAAAACATTTAATTCTGAATTTTTTCCGTTATAATAAAACAAATTTTTCAAACTACTAAAAATCAATTTAATAGATTATATGAACTTTTTTTTATACACAATTGTTTAATTTAAATAAAAGACACGCCTTTGCAATTTATATAAATTAAATACTACATACAGTTCAAATAAGCAAACAGGTTAAGATTATCATCTATATAAATTTATCATAGTTTTACAATTCCGACGTAATCACAGGATTTTTTATGAAAAACTACTGTATACAGCACAAAATAAACTTTTATAACATTTTAGTAGTAATACTGAAAACGCATTTTCAAATTTTATTACATTTGAACACAAATATTTAAATGACGAATTCACCGAAAAAAAGTTTAAAGATGAATTTAACCTACAATAAACAAATAAATTTAATAATAAATCTTTTAATTTATAAAAATAAGGAAATCAAAAATAATAACTTAATCATCATCAGAAGTTATATTATAAACAAACAATAAATTTGTATTAATTCAATAATAAAAAATTTTAAACATTTCAGAAGAAAAAATGTTATTTATTCATAATTGATTATTAAGAATTACAATTAATTCTTGAATAAATTTATATAATAACTAATTATAAATTTTGAATGCATAAAATTTAAATATCGAATTAATTTGATAAATAATATGGAATATAATTTATATGGAGAAATTAACTGATCATCTACGAATATATGACTAAATAAAATATCCTAATACAGGAATACCTCGATTATCGCGGTTTCGATTATTGCGATTCTGGATTTATCGCGGTTTATAATTTTGATACCAAAATTCGTATTATTGCGCTCAAATTCGATTTATTGCGGCCGCGAGATGTAGCCTACTACATATGCAACAAGAATTACATTTAGTTCGAGTCGCCACTCTCCAAGTAGCGCTTCGTTTTTATCCGATAGTGCCTGCTCACCATTCACCAGTTATCCACCTCTACTAGAAGTACATGTGGCTATTTATTTCTCTTCTTATTTACCCCTACAGTGAATGCTAAAAGAAACAAAGATGATATCAAGGCTACAGCTATCAAGAAGAAACGTAGAGTGATCAATTTAGAAGATTAGCACGCTCAACACAATTCTTTTTTACCTTATACATAAAATTTAATTAATATATTTGAAAAATCCTTGGCAATGATCACCCATTTTACATGCATTATTTATCCCGATTATCGCGGATTCGATTATTGCGGTATTTTTCGTGGCAACATTAACCGCGATAATCGAGGTATTCCTGTATTTTTCATATTTCTAAAGGGAATTGCATTTAATATGAAACTTTTATAGTCAGTATTATTTTTAACACACATTCTACATAAGATTTGCTATTATTGCTCTGTAAACTGTAAATAAGCAAATTATTGCTCTATTAATTTATAATTTGATTATTCGGTAAGCAGAGCTATTTAAACCTCATTCTCTATTAAAATAAAATACATTATCTGTAGCAATACATTATATTGAATTTAATCCTACAACATACTGTACTACTAGCCTATATAATGCATTTATATACGGAAACGCTAAAGGTTATAAATATGTAGAATATTGTACTTATTTATACTTCTTTTTTTCCCTTTTTTTTGGAAGAATGTCTCACCCAAGGAGAGAAAAATGAGTCTCCCATATATTTTAACATAAGTGACCTTTGATGACGTCAAGAATGTGCAAGAGGAACTTTTTCCTGGCAGACAGCTGTAAACATAAAACAATGAATAAATGTTTAAAATTAATCTCTCTGAAATAACAGAAAATAGCTGTCATTGTATAACCCATAAGTGACCTTTGATGACGTCAAGAATGTGCAAGAGGAACTTGTTCCTGGCAGACAGCTGTAAACATAAAACAATGATATAAATGTTTAAAATTACTCTCTCTAAAATAACAGAAAATACCTGTCATTGTATAACTAAACAAAATCACGATTTAAATTTATAATTTGTGAAGTGTCTTGAAATGTCAACTGTTTCCATTTGGAAAATAACAAAATTTATTTATTTTACATATTTTTTCAAAAATTATTAAGAGTATTAATGAAAATTTCGTATATTACGTTTGTTTTTTAAAACTTCAAACTATTTGACATCATTATTTTTAATAATTTTAATAATTGCAAAGTTATTTCTTTTACTGTCTCATATTTTTTCTGTGTCAATATTACAAAATTATTAAAAAACATGCATCAACAAATTTTTGTGGATAAAAAACGTATAGATTCTTATGTATTCGAATTTAAAAATTTTTCAGTTTTATTATATGTGATTAATATTATATTTTTAATTTAAGTAAAAATAAAATTGAATAACGTTAAATTTACCTGGAATTTTAAAACAGGTCAGCTATTTTCAAAATTTTCCACATTAATAAAATGGAAAATTAAAACAATGCTGTTTTTTACACGTCTGTGAGATTGCTTTTATTGCATTTATCAACTCTAGCAATAAAAATATAAATTATATAAATTTACCTAATATATAAAATTGAATTAGTCATCAATTAATCATCATTTTGCGAAGATTTTTCAGATTGAGTGGATTCTCCAGATTCAGTGGATTCTTCAGATTCAGTGGATTCACTAGATTTTGAAATTTCTTGTAAAATTTTACAGTTATTGTTTTCACTTGTATCAGAATTATATACAGAATCAATGATGATTACTGAATCTTGAACCATATTCATAGTTGATGAATCTGATGATAAACATTCAGACTCGCTTTCGGAATTTGAAATACTGGACTGATTTCTTTCTGTCGCTATACTCATATCATTTGAAATGTCGGCAGAAAATTTTATAGTTAGCTTCTTTAAAAGATTTGCTGGAGTAAATTTTAAACCAGTTTCACGGCTATAATCTATATCATCTATATCATCAAATAAAAATGCTACACATCCTTCAGAATTCCATTGTAAGATTTGTGCAGGAAAATGATCAATTTTCGTTAAAAGACGTGTTAGATATTTTGTAAAAATATCTAAAGCCAGTGATTGATCAAGTAATTCTTTTAGTTCAGTTGAAAATTTCAGTAGCGATCGCTTTTCTTCTGATTGCTGATATATCAATGGATTAAGTATTATATACGAATCAATTGATTTTGAAATATTCTGTTCAAATTTTGAAAGTTCGGAATAATTATCTCCATTAAAAGAAATGTTCAATGAAAGATCTAATTTAATTCCGGAGGAGAGAGAACCCGATTCTAATGAACGTTTTGTTACTACTATTGAATCATCATCTAATTTTTTAACAAATTTAAGATCATTCTTTATTAGTAGAATATATTCTAGCAAAATATCTAAGCATTGCCATTCATTAAATAATGCTTTCAGTTCAACTGGAAATATTCGTAGTGATTGTTTCTCCTCCAATTGTTTAGGAACTATAAAAAAATCTGTTAAGTTGAAAAAGTGAGAATCTTCCGTGACTTCTTGTTTTGGTGAAAACTCTTTAAATGGTAGAATTTCTAATTGTTTATCTGAAGAACTTGTTGCAAGATCGTTTAATTTATCATCAACCATTTCCAATAGATATTTTTTATCGTCCATTAAATTTAAGTATAACATTCGATTTGAAACAATATCATTCATTACTTGACATGCATATTCCGCCAAAAATTCTAAACACAGAGATTCTTCCAGTAATTCTTTCGGTTCAGTTGGAAATATTTGCGACAATAATTGTTTCGAATGTTGATATAGCAGCGCATAAATTAATTCAATTTCTCTAGGATTGTTCCATTCTGATAAAGATTTTCTGGTAATCAATAAATTCAAATCTGAAATTTGTTTTAAAATATTACTTTTTAGATAAATTAAATGTTTTTTTAAAAATTCCAAAGCATGTGATTCATAAAGTAACTCTTTCAGTTCATTTGGAAATATTCTTAGTGATTGATTTTCTTGTGATTGATTAAGTATTGTATACATATTGGATATTTTTGAATGATTAACATCAATGTGAATTTTTTGTGGTGGAATCCTTTCAGAATTTGGTTGTGTGGATAATAGAAGATTTGATTTAATTTTGTTATTGCTATCCAATTCTAATAAAGATTTTTCGGTAGTTATCAAATTCAAATGTAAACTTTGTGAAGAAATATCATTTCTTAAATGAATTATAATGTCGGTCAAAAATTCTAAACACTGTGATTCACCAAATAAGATATTCAGTTCAGATGGAAATATTTGTACAGTTTTCTTTTCTTCCTGTCGATTCTGTACACTATGTGAATTCATTGATTTTGGATTGTATAAACTATCAGTGTGAACTGATTGTTCATACAATCCAAACTGTTCAACTGTTTGGATTAAATTTCCAGTTGAACATTTTAGTATGTCAGGCTGAGAAGATAATGCTCTTAATGAAAAATCTAACTGAATTCTTTCATTATCCAATTCTAGTAAATGTTTCTCGGTAGAAAATAAATCCATTTCTGGAATTCGTCCAGAAAAAAGAGCATTTACTAAGTAGACTAGATGATCTGTCAAACGTTCTAAGAACGACCATTCATTGAATAATTCTTTCATTTCATTTGGAAATTTCGGCATAAAATGTTCCACTTTTAATTGGCCTGGAAGCTTCAACATTATATCAGATTCTATGTACTGATCCATTAATTTTAAAGAATGAGATAGAGCGATTTGCATTTTAGATTGATGATTTTCTATTTGCTCTGTTTTTAAGAGATTTAATGGCATCTGATTTGATGCAAAACTGTTTCTTTCCATTTGCAATAATTCTATTATATTAAACCTATTTATTGATTCCAAGTCTGAAATATGTTGAGAAATAACATTATTGGATAGATCGATCAAATTTTCAATCAATAAATTTAAATTTTGCAATTCATTAAATAATTCTCTTAACTTAAATGGAACAATTGACAATGAATCTGCTTGATATGAATTAAAGGCATCATCATCGTTTATTTGTTTTTTAAATGTTTTCCTACGTGATTCTAATAATTGTTGCGGTGAATAAACTTCTACAATAGACTGAGATTGTTGATATGAGTCATCTCTTACGGAATTTTCACGTGATTTATAAAATAAAGAATCGAAATCCTCAATATTTGTTAAAATATTTGATAACTTTTTAAATAATACGTTAATTTCTTGCGACTGACTGTATAATGATTTTAAGTGATGCTTCTTCATTTCGTTCCAATGTTGATCTTCTATTGAATTAGAAAAATTTATTGACTGTGGGAGAAACTGAAGCTGATAATCCAAATTTTTTTCTTTCTGAGGCGAATCAAATTTTATATTTGTAGATTCTATAAAATTAATTTGATGTGAATTAGAGGCAGTTGAATTTGTTAAATTTAAATTCGTATAATGATTAAATTCGCTTTCATGTGATTTTGAAATCTGCTTATATTGTTGTGATACCTGCATTAAACCTGTTTCAGATATTAAATTTAAACATTTTTCGGGTGAATAATAATATGGAGATTGAATCTGATAAAAATTTTCCTTCAGTAATTGCTCAGAAATGGAAGAATTCAATTCTTCAGTTTTTGAAGAATAAAAATTAAGACAAGGCATTTCCAACGAAAAATTATCTGAAATAGTTAAGAGAAAACATGTTTCCAGTTTGCTTTTAGGGAAATCTTTTTCTATATATAAGAAAACTATTTTGGCATTGCTTAATAAATTATGGGAATGAAAATTTTTTGTTGTAATTGAAGAACAAGGTACAACTTGCGATGTATCACTGACGATATCATCACGATTGAAGATATTCTTTGTATAATTATTTGAAGATATAATACTATCTTTAGAATCTTCATAGTTGAAGTCTTGATAACTTTGAGACAATCTTCTATTAATCAGCAAGGAAACAGAAAGCATATTTCTAATTTTAAAAAGACAACAGAACTGTTCAGATAACATATTTGAAATTTGAGACTTTATGGGTTGACAACGAATAAGGTACTTTTGTCGAGCAGTATACAATAAATGACGATGTCTGTTTGAAGGGCAGAGGAAATTTGCCCATGGAACTCTATTCAGATGTTGTTGACTCCAAGGAGGACAAAAATTCCAGGGAGGAAGTATAATATATTGTTGATCCCAAAGATCTAAAACATCATATTCTAAAAAATGACTGTTTTTTTCGACTTCTATAATATTCATTTTGCTTTCAAAATTTAAGTTTGTGGCAAAATCCTCGGAGTTAGGAGCGCATGAAAGATCTGAAAAAAATTATATATATTCATTATTGATTTTGTTTGAAAACAAATTTTAAAATTAATTTAATAAAATTTTATTAGGATTAACTAAACATATTTTAAATTGCAAATAAAATTTTCTATCATTTTAAAATATATAAAATTACAATCATGATTACTTTAATTTCACAACTTATTTTCTCAATGATAATGAAAAGCAAATTAATTTATTTTGACATTATAAATTTAAAGTATTGATATACAGTAATACCCGGAGTTATGTAATATGTGGGACCGGGAAGCATTACGTAAGTCGGGATACCTGTAGATTCCCAAATCTAATTTCAGATACATATGTATTAGGTTCTTAACTGGCTCTTCATTACCAAGAAAATAACAATTATAAAAGTTTATAATAAATAGTTGTAATTAAAGACTCTTAACAAATGAAATATGCATATGAATACATATGCACTATGTAATCATGAAACAAACAAGTGGGTGAGAGGGCAGGATGACAAGTTACATATCTTCGAATTTACGTAAGTCGGGTTTACGTAAGTCAAGGTATTATCGTAATTTAAAAATATTTTATACTGTATCATAATAATACATTATAAAAATAAAACAAAGATAAATATTTCCTAAGAAGACAAATATTCTTTAATTCTAATTAATCAGAATAAAAATAAATTTCATGAGAGTCACATATTTTTTTGCAACAGCTCGAGTAAATATTGCCCGATTTGAAATTTAAATTTATTGTAGGGGCCATTTCAGCAACAGAGATTATTCAAAATGATCAAAATTGCATTATATTATTTGAATGCGTGTCAAAATGAATCATAGTACATTGTATTGTTTTTTGAATGTTGTTGCATTTCAAAGAACAAACAATATCATACTATCAGTACAATTTCCTAATTTTTACATATTCATTTCCATAAATATTTTTGCTATTTAAAAGTGTTTTGAATATTGTTTTTAATTATTGCCACATTATCTGACACTTTGGGAATTTGCAATTCGCATATTTTTTTTAAACACTAATCTTTTGAAATTATTTAAGTTTTTGAAAGTCTTTTCCTATTTTCTCATTACTTTAAATCAGGGGTGTCAAACTGGCGGCCCTCAAACTGATTTTTTGTGGCCCGCGACGCTCTTAACTAAAATGAAAACGAAAATAAAGTCTTTTCCTATTTTCTCATTACTTTAAATCAGGGGTGTCAAACTGGCGGCCCTCAAAGTGATTTTGTGGCCCGCGACGCTCTTAACTAAAATGAAAACGAAAACAATATGTTACACAGATAATAGAAAGTAACTGTCACATCGAAGCTATGTCATATACTAGTGTTGGGCAAACTACGGCCCTTGGGCTACATCCGATGCCGATTTATGCGACCCGCCACGACCATTTATGCACTGACCGCGGGCCGCATAAGTGTAAGATTTTTTTTTAAATTTTTACCACAAAAATGTTAAATTACATATACAAGCAGCATAATTATTTAATTAAATTTAATTTTGTACGCTAAAATGCCTCTTTTAAAAAATCTGGAGTATGCCCCACTCGACTTTCCGATATTTTCAAATACGAGTATACAACCTATTGGGGCAACGGATTTTGAGGCAATGATAATGATAGGAAGCGTGAAAATTGAAAATTCGTGCTCCCTACCACTACCATTACCATTACCTCGAAAATTCGTTGAAAACGGAACGTTGGTTTTCGGCATGATCGCAGTATTTTCCTCTACTATGAATACCTCATGTATCAGAAGTAAAAACATTTTTTTTTATATGCGCCAGCTAGAAATCTTACAGAAGTCAGTGTGGCCCGCGGTCAGAAAAGTTTGCCCACCACTATCATATACTATGATACGCTATTTCGTTTTAACGAAAGGAAATTGCTCCAGTTTCTTCGTTTCAATTGGCGTTGTCGGACGTATACATATAGACGACAGTGATCTTTCAGATTGGTGATATAAAATAAAGTCTGTCTTACAAGGCGTACATCGTTTTGTGGGAAACTTTCTCGCCAAAAATAGAAAAAATTATAAATGGGAACTCGGATTTTTTAGGATTGCCACATACAATAAACAAAATCAAAGCAATCTCCCTTTAACAAGCACGTCCTTTAAATATTTATTTGTTGTTATAACCTATTTTAAAAATGTTAGGTAGTTATGGACATTTGAATTTATAAAAATTTAAATAAAATTCTTTATTTTTACAGAAAATGTTACTTTCAAAGCTAAATAGAAAACTAGAGATCGATAGTGAGTAATTTAATTTAAGAAAAACGTATAATTAAAAGCAATTATGTAGTAAGTATATATTATTATACTAAATTCACTTAATTACATAATTTTTTAAATTATCCTATTCATATAAATCTATCCCTTTTCAAAATTTAATTTTTAAAAAATGTAAATGCGATGTGGTCCTAGTTCATAAAATGGCTCTTGAATTAAAATGAGTTTGACATGTCTGCTTTAAATCATCATAGTGATAAAATTTTATTTCTAATTTCAAATATGTCAAATCAAACGCTTTTGAAAGAAACTGTCATATTTATCCAATTTATTCTATTGTAATAAAACTCCAGTTTTTTATCTCTTTTATAACAGAAAAAAGTTATTAATTTAAGCAAAAGAAAAATTATATTAAGTGATAATAAATTTGATAGTTTAGCAAACTAATATCAACTCTTAAGATTTTAAAATTATTCTATTTTAAAATATTACTATTATTTGAATACGTGTTATAAAGTTAAAAGTATAACCGCTAATTCATATTTTAATATATTAAAAAAATTCTTAAAATTAAATATTAAAATAACTTTTTTAATTTAAGATTTACATATTCTTAATTTATTCATGTGTTTTCATAATTTTATATTTTAATTAATCACTAATAGTAAAAATAATAAAAGATGAATTTACAAAAACATCAAAAACTTTGTGGAAATTTGTTATAATTTCTTTCTGATAAATAATAAGGCTAAAATATCAAGATAATTTTGACATTTTTAATGATTTTTAATTTTAATAAAAGTATGAAAATCAAATATGTTACCTTTCGCAAACGAAAGACGACTTGAATTATTTTCCAAAAAACGATTATCAAAATTTAAAGGAGTTAAATTTTCATAGAATTCATTCTCGTATACGTTTTTTAAACATTCTGGATCGGTAGAATATCCTTTCGGATAACAATTCCTGTTGAAAATTATAGTCGTCGTTTAAAAATTATATTCCAAAAGCAATATTTAGCTATGCTTTTAGTATTATTTAAAATTAATAAACAGATAAATGAAACCTTATCGAAATTAAATGGATATTTAAATGAAAAATGTTAAATTTAATGCATAAACATTGTAAATGCACTTTAAATAAATAATACTACAAAATACGTTCATTACTTACATTATTTAAATTATTTTTTGTACAATATAAACTTATAAAGCATGTTTTTTCATTAAATTCATAATAGATAATATAAAGAAATTCTTCAGCTAAACTCAGAATGGATACGCCGTATGCATTCCTTCGTGCATAAATTTTAAGTTTAATCGCGTTAGAAGTGACAAACGAATAAATCTTTAAATTCGCTAGATTTTTACTAATAAATTATCATCACTTTTTTACTTTCAAATTACAAAATAATAATAAATTAATTAAAATATTATTGATTTAAAAATTTATATCATAGATACCAGTACCAAAAACAAAACTGTTTATTGCTTATAATTGCAAAGAAAATTTTAAGTAGCTAGTCAGATGTGTAATATAGAAAGAATATTTATTTAGTGACGACGAGCGTATTGACGTAAAATAGAATCGTCCGTTGTTATAGGATATAGGGGGAAAGCTTCGGAATGGAGGAGGCGATCATAAAAACTGAGGCGGCATAATTAATGGCTCAGTTACTGTTAAGAATTCGTTTTAAAATAACAGTTTATTATTATTATTATTATTATTATTTTTAATTA
>AYEL01057567.1:0-13140 GCA_000484575.1 Olivierus martensii | reverse complement strand
AATTTTATATTTTTTTATTCTAATGTTTATTATAAATAAAGTTTTGTAAATTATTAATAAGTGTTACTTTATGTGCGGCCCGCAAAAAAATTTTAAAATTTAAATTGGCCCGTTGATTAAAAAGGTTGCTCACCCCTGATCTAGTAGATATATAAACAATTAAGCATTCAGATTAACACGAACATTAATATATTGATCTCATAAGCCTCAAATTCTTTCACGAAAGTAGTATGAAAAGACTGAGTGGACTATTAAAAAGCAGTTCCAGAAAGAAATAAAATTTTTTCCTTTTCGGATATCATTTATTTTTCATTTACTCGTTTTAGCCTTTGGAATTGACTGGCTTTTTATGTCCAATTTTAGTGTTGCTTTAAGCAGCATAGGTGAAAAGATGATATTACAACGACAACGGTACATTACTATGACTTCACTCATTATTAGGTCAGCCTTACTTAACAAATTACAAATAATTCTGACGTCATCCTTTGTTACGCCACAATAACAGTGTCAGTCAGTGTGATAGATAAATCATTTATTATCTCTATTGAAATTGCTATCTCAAAAGGCAATATAAAAGCTTGTGATATCATAGAAATTGAGATCCTAAACTTTGCTAATACTTAACACCATCTGTTGTCAAAAATACTAAATTTTCATAAAGATAAAATGTAATCTTACAAGATTAAATTATGAGGTGTTGCGATTACCAATATACTGTTGTGATTCTGTAATGATGATCTACGATTAATGGTAGAACATCACTACAGAATTTCATATAAATATAGCAATTTGTTAAATTTTAGTGGGAACACATACTCAGATATTAGCTTTATCTAATAAGCCTTCATTTCCTTCTGAATATAGGCTAAAATTATATTTTCTTAATTGACAAATAATTTTATATTCCCAAGTATACTTTTAGTGATTTCTGTTTATAAATTCATCGAAACTTATATTTTTAGCCTAATTCTGAAGACAATGGTGGTGTATAAGCTTAGGCTCAGATATTTGTGTCTTCCATTAATAACTTTTGAATAACTTAGTATATTTTCATAAAATATTATAGTGATGCTATACTATTAATGATTACTTCAGCGCTGCATAAATAATGTTGTCAAAACCATATTAAAATGATATCCTCGTGACGTAACAATGGATGACGTTACAGATAAACATAATTTCTGCCGTGAGGATCAAATAACGATGACTGTTGCGTTGCATCGCAGCAACGCAATAATCATTATTTTCTTCATTGTAATTCTGTGATGCTGACGTCACCGTGATATCTACTTTCAGGTTAAATAAGATGATTATCTATCTATTTTAACTAGTTAAATCAGCGTTAGATCGGGATAACGCTGATTTAACTAGTTAATCAGCGTTATCCCGATCTAACATTTGGAACACATTCTCTCATAATCTCTCCCGAGCATTTGGAATCCATTGAAATGTCAATGAATTCCAGCATTTGGAATTCATTGACACCTCAATAAATTCCAAATTCTCTTGTCAGCCAAACGGCCACATGGTAAAACTGTGGCTTACCAACCTGAAAGATCCGGCCAGATTGACCACGTGACACGCTTCAGCTTTCCACTCTGGAGGATCGGTTTCGAATCTCGGGTCCCACCCCTTGAAAATATCATGGGGTCCGGGCCCGGCCCGTTGATCCCCATTCTCCACAATCCAGCAGACCCCTCCACAGGGTGGGCAGCCTGTGGAAGGGCTTGTTTCACTCAGCCACTTAATACTCTTACTGAGTGGAAAGTGGCTTCATTTGTTGACAAAAAAATCCTGAAAGATCCAGATTGAAATTGGGGTCCCACATCTCCAGTTTTTCAGAAAGGATCTGGCCTGTTGAACATCATTCTTTAACCATCTGATTGTCCTCATTACGGATGTTGTCTAGCCTATGATGGGCTCTATAAGTGGCCACGCCAGGTACAGGATATTCCTTATGAGATATGGTGGCATAACCTATTTAACCTAACCAAATGCTCTTATAAATAAAAACTAAAGGATATATTCTGACAATAGATAATTTTAGTTGTTTCTGGAACTGCTTATTATATAAGTTGATACTTTGTAATTAAAGAATCTTGATGTAAATTCAACTTTTAAATATTTTCAGTGTTGGATTTCTTTGGAAAGCCGCCTTCAAGCATTTTGGAAATGACTCTGTGGATGCAGGGAGATTATGATCAATGTTTGAATTTGCACATAGATAAAGATAAAATTGATCAATCTATTCAAGCTAAATATTGTGCTCTAACGATTGAATTTCCTGAAATAAGAAATGCAGAAATAATTGAGAAAATTGCTGAATATAAAAATAACAGTTTGATAAGACTGCTTCATATTTTCAGCGTGAGTACCTTAAATGTTTAATTTAAAAAGCTTTAATAAATATTGACGTATATTTTAACAAATTTGTTAAGATATATTTCCTTTCAAAATAATTTCAATTGAGGCAAAAATTATATTTTTTAAATTTAAAGTATTGTTATATGATTTATATAGTCTCTTTCACATAATATATAGGTTCCCACGACTTACAATCGCCTCAGCTAAGATCACTCATACTTACAACAATGATGTAATCAGTAAATTCTATGACTGGTCAATGCAAATGCATGGGTTCAAGCCCCTAACCAAATGATCTAATATATGAAAAGCTGCTTTTTTGTGTCTGGTTCTTGTAGTTTTCTGTTTCTTCTATTTATTAAGATAATATTCTAGTAAATATTCGTGATGAGAAATCCATAAATTTTATGTACACCAATGCGCATTTACAGCGTACAACCGCAACCGTTTTCATTTCCAAATTCTGTGCTAATTTAAGGACCACCTATAGCTTTCTCTTTTATCTTTTCTATTAAAAAATAACCGAAGTTATTTTTTAATAGAAAAGATAACAGCAGCGTACAACCGCAACCGTTTTCATTTCCAAATTCTGTGCTAATTTAAGGACCACCTATATCTTTCTCTTTTATCTTTTCTATTAAAAAATAACTTCGGTTATTTTTTAATAGAAAAGATAACAGATGAGAGATAAAAGAGAAAGATAAAAAAGATAAAACAGAAAAAATAATTTGGGTTATTTTCTCGGTACAATGCAAAATATGAATACAATACATCAATCGAAAGATTGAAGAATAATTGTTCAATAGATCAAGCCAAAACTCTACTGAAAACTGAAGGGTGAGAACTCGATTTGAACTTGAACCTCCAAGATAATAAGCGAGTGTTTTCATCCATCTGACAGAATCATACAGGGGATAATTTTCGCCACGCCACTTATAAATTCTACTACAATCTAGGTATCACTTGTTATAGTAAATCGAAATTTTAGAGGTGAGATATAATTGTTGTAACTGGAACTTTCTTGAAAAGCTGGAGTTGTGAATCCTAGAATTAAACCCTGATTTTTGAAGATAATAAGACTGCTTTACTATGCCACTCTTCTGCCAACAAAAATATCCGAGCGTTCAATTTGGCCAAACCGACCGACTAAACCAAGCATACAGCTGTAAGTGGTCCTTGGAATTCTTTAGTGTAGCTTAGTCACTAGCATAAACATTTTTAACACTCATATGTTTTACATAATTTACTCTTACGTCATTATTCATAAAAAGAATAATATGGTAAACCTAATTAATTCGAATAATAAATCAAATAATTTATCTATTTTTTTGTTTTATTTATAACTGAAATTTTAATTTTACATATAATAAAGCTACTATTGCGAAGTGAAACAATTGATAATGTTAGGCCACCGTATGTTATGAGGGATATTTTATATCTGGTGGTGGCCACTTAGAGCCATCACAAGCTGGTCACTATCCATGATGGGTCAACCGGATGATTGAAGGATGGGGTTCAACAGGCTGTGCCTGGACCTTTCCTGAAAAACTGGAAGTGTGGGACTGGATTTGAACCCAGATCCTCCAGTCTGGTAAGCCACAAACTTTCTTTCTTCTCACTCTTCTTTTTCTGTTAGCTTTACCACTTGGCCATCCCGCCTACTTAAGTGGTAGAGGTTATACGCCTATCTCGATCACTCAGTCCTCTAGTGGGATCAACCTTAAAATGGAAAATTAGGCTTATCCTTTCATCCCTCTCAAAAAAGGTTTGCAGATATGTGACCCAGGAAATGAACCTTGATACTCAGATTGAAAGTATAGCATGCTTCAACCATGATCATCTGGTCAATTAAGCTATGCACATCAGAATAAGAGCAGTTGAAACGGAAAATAATAGATATCGACAGATTATGTCCGAGTTCTATTGAGAAATGATAATGATGTATCGTAATCAATAACAAGCAATCAGAATCAATAGCAATCTCACATAGAAAGCAAATGACTTCTCAATATTGCTATCTAGTGCTTTTTAAATTAGCTAATTACAATAAATTATTTAATTATACAGTGGTGCCTTGCAATTCGACATCCCGCAATTCGTCAGTCTCACAATTCAACAGTTGGGTTTTTCGAGAGATGGCGCATGCACGTGAATGGAATTGTGTTGTCTTGGACTACTTTGGTGTTTGCCCGTGTTGTTTGTGTTAATTTTCAATCTACATTTTTCAGAAAGTAAAAAATTTGTAATTATTATTATGTTTCTTGCTACATTTTTCAGAAAGTAAAAAATTTGTAATTATTATTATTTTTTTAGTGAAATGTAAGGATGGGTTCAAAGAGAACTGACCAGAGGAATAATTCCGAAAAGAAGAACACTCGATTGAGCAAAGAGACAAAGAAAAAAAATGTAGATAAAGTGCAGAAAGGTAGAACAATTAAAATTTAACTCTAGTATGGCGTTTCTAGGACAACTGTGCCCACGTTTTGCAACAGAGAGAGAAGATTATGGGTGCTAGGATGTCTGCCGGAAAACTTCATTCAACATTCAAGGGCTAATAAATTGTGTGTCGTGTATAAAATAGTGCATTTTGTGATTTAGTGTGTTATACAATAGTAATACACATACACTATATTATTTACTTTATTTATCTCTCTCACCTCACCCGTTAGGGGAGTGGTTGGGACCGATAACGAATTAATCTATTTTATCCTCGTAAAGCACATATAATAAAGTAAATAATATAGTATATCTCTCTCACCTTAGCCGTTAACGGGAATTGGATGAGTAAATAATATAGTGTATCTCTTTCATCTCACTCATTAGGGGAGTGGGATATAATATAGTGTATCCCTCTCCCCTCATCCGTTAGGAGAGTGAGATGAGGACACGATAACGAATTAATCTATTTTACATAGTCTTCTTATATGGGAAATGCCTGCAATTCGACAGTTAAATAATATATTGTATCTCTCTCACTCACTAGTTAGGGGAGTGAGATGGGGGTCCAACAACGAATTAATCTATTTTACATAATCTTATATGGGAAATATTGTCCCGCAAGTCGACAAAATCTATTTTACATAGTCTTATATGGAAAATATTGTCCCGCAATTCGAGAGTTTCTCAATTTGACCTTACTTCGGTGACGGATTGGTGACGAATTGCAAGGCACTACTGTATATTGTTTTATAATTTTATTACTTATAATTTTTCAAATGTTGTTATTGATAATAAATTATAAATTACATAAAGATTCCTCATAATTACATAATATATGAAATTATAAAATTTTTCAATATTAGCATTGTATTTATTAATGAATTTGTTGAAATATTAATTTTAGGAACCCTCTGAACTTTCCGATATATTAAAAAGACTTGCTGTTACGAAGAATGGTCCACGTTTAGATGTTTGTATACCAAGTACTTGCAGTATGAAAGATTTAGAAAACATTGGATACTGGGGTATATATTCTAAAATATTTATAATTTAAATTTAATGAAATAATAATTCATCTTTCATTTTGTAGAGTTTAATAAATAATATGGGATCTATGCGTGTTTTAATGTAGAAATTTTCGTTTATTCGACATCCCACTTCTCACACCAATTATGGGTTCAGTGAGAAAAACTGCGAATAGACCATTCTAAAATTTTAATGACATGTTCTGACAGCAGAAGCAGTTTAGAAATCTACTTATACAGTAGTGAAAAGTATGACCTGATTATGATCCTAGTGTAAAAAAAATTTTTTCAACTAATTTCTACTAAACTTCATATTGAGACAGTTTAGAAATCTACTTATACAGTAGTGAAAAGTATGACCTGATTATGATCCTAGTGTTAAAAAAAATTTTTTCAACTAATTTCTACTAAACTTCATATTGAAAACCAAGCTGGTCTATTCAACTAATGAGTCTCGTCCAACTTACATCTCCAACGATATTTTTCCAGGATTTGTCCAGTTACCACATACTCAGAGTGCACGGCTTTTAAAGTCTTAGTTTTCTGTTCAGTTTGTTTTAAATTTTTATTGTATTTTTTATAAAAGACGAAATTGTCTATGAAAGAAATTACTCTTTTTATAACTTACGTATCAGTTGCTCGGTCTCGTCCTGATCTCCCCATGTGATAATATATATGGAAAGGCAATTTACAGGGTTCGGACTGGTATGGCTACTGCATAAATAAAGTGTAGATTGTGTAGCTCCAGCATGGGAAATGATATTTAAATGAGCGCACTTAAAGATTTTGGTCAAAAAACAATGACTGAGCTGGGATAAGCCAAGCATCAATTTCTATTTAGTATTTTCTTATTTATTAAATATTTTGAATATCGGATCATAATATGCATGGTATATGTATAAATTTTCTTCGAAAGTTATCTATTATTTCACATTTGTAAGATAATATTATGTGTCAGAAATGCTCATGCAGCATTGGGCACTCCCACTAGTTACATTCTGTAATATCTAATTATTCAGATAAAATTTAAAATAATTTCATTTAAATAATTCATAAAATCTATTATTTTAATCTAATCAAGTAAATTATGCTTTTATCCGAATATAGTTTTATATCTTAGCAAATGAACAATTTGGCACAGATATTATGAACACTACTTTATCTGTTTATTTACATATTGAAGTCTTTGCAGTGTTTCCAGAATTAATGAATCCTCGAGTAAATTTTTGCAAAGTAAAAGATGAAAAGATGGAATATTCTACAGCTCAAGTAATTTGCTTGTAAGTTTTGAGATTTATTAATTTCAAACTATAGCATAAATTTGATCTATTGCATATATGTAAAGAATATCATTGTACAACTTAATTTTTGTGATTTATATTACTATTTATATTTCTACTTTCAAAAGCTATTAACAAGCATAAAAAATATTTTCTTGTTTATGGCTACTTTTCAAAGAAAATGGAGTTTTATAAAATGGACATACGTATCTGTAGCTATGTTCCACTAAAGTGTAGAACATATCAAGTCTTTTTTGTGCAAAATAGCAGAAAGAGAGGCAAAAAGCAAAAAGAAATTTATGCATATCTAGGCAGAAACAGAGCAGAAAACTGACATTAGCACAACTCAACTTTCTTGTTCTGCTTGGGGTTTCTGCCTATCTACAACCAATCGTAGCATTATTTACATATGACGTCATATACATTTAAAACGTGACGTAAAGTAAGCAACGATTGACCCCCTGTGAGTAAGGGATTAGAATATACCCACCGTCTGATCCTGTGTATCGTAAAAGGCGGCTAAAGGGGTAATCTCGTACCATTCGGTGGTTGTCACGTCTGTCACTGGGGTCTCACTTGCGGACCCCTATACTGAACCAGGACTGCTGGCAGTGCCCAAATCCATCACTAGGGTCTGCAATGGGACCCCATATGGGCACCGGACAGCCTGGTGAGTATGCCCGCCTCGCATCATTTTTGAACCAACCTATCGGAACCAACTTATCGGAGGAAAAAGTTTCCACTAACACCTCCATATTATTCGCGTGAAAAAAAGCGATGATTGTTTGCTGTAAATACTGAGATGTTTAATGGAGATATAAGAAAATATTCCTGTCTTTATGACAAAAAGAACAAAAAATTACAAGGGTATAGTTTTAGAGCAATCTTTATGGAAATCCATCAGCATATGGCATAACATAACAAATAATAAATATAGATCATTCTGAAAATAACTTCCAATCACATTTGCCAGACACAGAGAAATTATATTATACTGTATTCATAAAATTATAATAGAATGTAATGGAAATATAATATAAATAATGATTTCCTTTTAAAATGAAAATATTTCATATTTAAAAAATATTTGAAATTATTTTTAGAATATATTTATAAATTATCAGTTTGCTGAATATAAGAAAGACACCAGGTGCCACTTTTTGTTTCTTAATTGTAGTGCATTTTACCGCCAATTTACATCCTTTGCCAATCGATAATCATGGATAACTTTGTGAAAAGTAAACCATAATACTATACTTCTCTAATTTATAAATACAAAATTAGAAAAAGAAATATAGTATTATTGTTTACTTTTCACAAAGTTATCCGTGATTACCAATCGGCAGAGGATGTAAAATGGCGGCGGAATGCACTCTACTTAACTCAATTAACTTCATTTCTCTGTGTGTATCACCTGCTATATTTTGCAGAAAACAGAACCAAAGCAGAATGAAACTTTTCTGCATTCTGCTATTCTGTGAAGGAAAGTCTCACTTGTCAGTGTATTCTAGGCTTAACAGTATTTGAACTAATAAGATTTTAATGAAATTCAGTAATAGTTTTCTATAATTAAAGTAGACTTCGATGTGGCATATCATAATTCTATAGAATCATTTAATCCTATAAGGTGGAATTGAATTTTTATGAAAATTTTAGCTTATATTATTGACAATCGCTTAGATGGCACTAAGAGTTAACAGTATAAGGTTAACACATGGTTTGCCTGCATTGCTTAAAATTTATCGCCATCTGTCGTCATTGCCTATCATAATGACGTCACAGTTCCGATATGCCATCATTGTGATATAAGAATTGTTGACATCATAAATGGAATTGATTATGACATTACGAGGATGTAACAATGATCGACGTCACGATGACTCTCGTCAGGCGCAATTATGTCGTCCACCTATGATTGCTAAATTCGTAAAAATTCGGACACAATAAGCCAATGAATTCGAAATGCCATATAAATGAAAATAAATGATGAATTTGGAAAGTAGGCGATTTTAGTTCTTTCTGAAACTTTTTGTTTCCTGTGTGATCTTAAGTTCATTCATATTTGATAACTATATGGATGACCCTTGGAAGGTACACTAAAGTACCCACCAAGGGTCATCCATATAGTTTATACGGTCAAGCTATGACACAGGATGGAACTGAATGAACAGGGCCTGAACCTGTCCTGTAAAACTGGAAGTGAGAGATTTGAAACCAGTGTTGAAGTGCAGCATGTTTCACCTCGGTTATCCAATTGACAATATTTTCTGATTGATTTCATTTATATTAATTTTGTTTTTATTCTAATTAAATTAGCAGGTTTCATGTAATATTCTGTAGTGTAACGGTATGTTTGGGACCGAGGACGATAATGACAGGCGTTAGGCCTAAATGTGGTGATAGTCAGGATCTGACACCAGTCGGGTACGAAGCCGACAAACAGGCGAGCGGTATGAAGTTGAGACGCGGATAAGAATGGGTAATAATTGTGCTGTTCAGCAAATCAACACAAAGACTACACTCATCGAAAAACAACTTTCTTTATTAATAGAGAGAGATCTCCATCACAAACTACTATGAATGTTGATCACCGTTTTAGAAAAGAGATATCTTGACACAAAAATCCGTGGAGATGGATCTGGCAGACAAGAACACTGTCAATGATAATGTAACAGTCTCTAGTCTCTAATTAAAAAGTCTTTAGTCCTTTGTTTGGAATTCAATTTCAGGAACACAGAAATCTTCAGTGATACAGATGGTCGATAAATACACCACTATCAACTAACTACCGGATGTATAGATATAACCGGTAGTTGAGAGTAGTGAAGAATTAAATAGGTGGCAGCGAAGAAGACACGGCTTGTAGATGGTTTTCGGTGAGTCAAACGAGCGGAGTACCAGAAAAAGGTTCACAGTAATACAATAGGTTACAAGAGTCGGTCGTCTTTGTAAGAGCGTCAAGAACCAGTCAAGATTTCGGAGGATAGTCGTCGTCGTGAGACAAGCGTCGAAGCGTGTCAACGGAAAGTCACATAGAACCAACTACTGCCCCGATTGAGAGCGGCAACGGCTCTTAAATACCCATGACCTTTTCTGACCCTTCTTCCCAGGGAGAGAATTTAGATGTTTATCTCTCGAACATTCGCCGAATCAGGTGTCCGATCCACGACTATTTAGAAGACACCTGATGTAAACATTCTCAGCGATTTATTATTACTGGGGACGAAAGTCTATTGACTGATCGAAATACAACTCATAATGTCGTCGTATTTCTTACATGTTTGTTTTGATAGAGCACCTTTCCTTTTTCTCCATATGTCTCCCTCCTTCCTCTCTCTCCCTTGTTTGACCTGTTTACGACTGGAGGAGATCGGGGGAGTAAGTTGCATACAATTCGAACTCTGATATCTTTTGAGGTTGTCTACTAAGAAGTCTTCATTCAAATGTTGCTTTACCGCAAGTCAAATGAATGCGATAAACCAAACTTAAAATATGTTTTAATATATAATTATTATTTTACAATTAATCTCTAATCGATTTTAATTTACTGTCGAATTATTATATAGCAAATATGTTTATAATTATGATATGTAATAAGTTGTAACACACGTATTCATCAAGTTATGAGAATCCATGCAAGAAACTTACATACCGGTACGTATTTTGTTTTCAAATTTTAGAAAATTATTAAATAATTTAATAATAATTAAAGCAAATACTATAAGAGTTATGTTGATAAATAACTTATTTATTCAGCATGTTACGGCAGTATTTAAAGATGACAGAACTTCAACCAAAAGGTTTTACATTACAATCAGAAATTTTTAGAGAAAGTCTTAAAATAAAGAACTTCTAATAATTGGAAGTTCTTTAGGTTTTACATTACAATCAGAAATTTTTAGAGAAAGTCTTAAAATAAAGAACTAATAATTGGAAGTTCTTTATTTAATAAGTTTAATAAGTTTATATAATATATATATATATATATATATTAATCCATTCATCGCAAGAGTAGATTTCGAGCTACGAACAAAATTTATGAATTAGTGTTATTCATATTTGAGAAGGCATATCAAGAAATAATATGGTCCAATTGGGCAGGTGGAAGCGCTTCGGCTTTCAAATCAGAAGACTTACGTTAGATTCTGATGCTATATCTTGGAAATTTCATTCATGGGATCAGACCCGACAAATCGATCCTGGAGGGTTATACTAAACATAGCGACATCGCTGAGAAACGACTATCGTTGAACTATCACCAACGACTTCTGCCAACGAGCCGCTTCAGAAATGCGATACTGAACTCAGTTGTAACGATAGTCGTCGACTTTCTCTAGTATTGTTCCTCTTCAACGAGCACAAATTTGCAACTTCACAAATACGTCACTTCTAGAAGTAATGATCAATGGGAAACATGGATTTTACCACGTGTTTCACTTACAAGTTAATTTTAAAAAATAGCGGAAAGCGATAAACGTGCTTCGAAAGCATCACTACAACAATTTGAAATAATGATAGATTATATGGATAACCATAGGAATCTCTAGACAGGTAAAAAACCGTTGTATTTCCTACATATAATTAAAAATTTAAGCTTGTAACTTTAAGAAATTAGTACAATAAATGTTTATTTTCTCTCACTATGCTCTCATTTTGTTTATTTGCTCTCACCATCTTGTCAATAGGAAAAATAAATCAATATTTTAAACAGCGAAGGATAGACAAAAAGAATGGGAAGAATTAATTAATAGTCGTCGACATATAGCTACTTTTTAATTCTTTTACTACCTAATATATTATATCCAAAATCGGAAATTGGTATCAGATAATATAAGAGAGGGACGGTTAAAATTATATTTAAAATTTTAATTTTCGAAATTTATGCTTAACTTATGTTCTACAGAAAGTGCCGTGCTCCTCATCGTCAAAGGCTTAAGTACGTCTCGAAGATCGTCACAAAGCATTAAAAATAAAGATTTCGTTAACCGAAATAATATAATGAATGTATTATCAGGCAATTCTAAAGCATTTGTCCTGTCGCGAAATACACGTTCTCTTCTAAGCGATCTCATTTCTAAATATATGAAATAAGGTAATAATGGATTATCAGCGATCTTAGCACTATCGATGGGTCGTTGAAACTCAAAGGCTAACTTTACCCTGTCGATCACTAACGACTGTAGTGAACGACGTATCGGTAGCGGCAGAGACGTTGAGAAAGTTGAGTATCGCGATCTTCAGCGATTTCACGTTCATTGACGTCATAACGATAGCTTCAAGGCCAACGATAGTGTTCAGTATCAAGTTCCTGTTTTATCCGGTTGAACCCTCAGAAAGTTTGGGCATTCTATGCAGGGCTCATTTTTCCTCGCCAGTTAGAATCAATCATTGGATTCAACAAAGTAGTTAATGGTATCATTTGATGACAAAAAATGACCTTTACATATTAATTTAAGTATGATTTTAAATAATTTTTTAAATTAAATAGACTATAGTATTATTCATTTTGATGTTTTCTTAAGATGTTTGAGAAATATTCACGTTATATATATATTTTTAAAAAATAAATATATGCGGGAATATTATTTAATTAATTTATTTGATTAATCTGTATTTCACCAAATTTAGGGCAGTATTTGCCTTCTTTATTGTATGGATAATAATAGGATTACTGCTGGAAATATTAATTCTAAAGTATTTTTGTATAAGAAAAGGTAAGAATGCTATCTCAACAATATATAGTATAATTTTAGAATTATTTGAAATTTGTTTAAATCAGTTCTTCAACAAATCGAGATTATTAATTCGGATGTATATTTATAAAGAAATATTACAAAAAATGCCATTTACATTGAAAACGAAAAAGTTTCAACTGACAAGAAGGATTTGATAGATTATAAAAATTAACTGTCAAATACATTATTTACTGTGTTTATTTAAGTATTTTGTAAAATGTAATTCTATTTTAATACTTTATTTATTCTCTTTAATTTTTATATTAAAATTTTTACAATAAATTGTATATACATATA
>AYEL01057563.1:0-29309 GCA_000484575.1 Olivierus martensii | reverse complement strand
ACGAGGCATGGTATTTTAATTTAGCCTGTTTTTTAGTTTTTTTACTTTTGATTTTTTTGTGCATGCATCATTAGCGGAGGTCAGATTAAGTCCCCAAATGACTCATTTCCGGTCACGTGACCAAATTTTAACTTCTATGACAAAAGTAGTGATACTACACAATTACCGAAAAATCTAGTCGTTCTCATTCTTATTTTTTCATTATAATCGCAAAAAATACATAAATTAGGGCAACATTAATTCGTAATCATCCCCATTACCATAATTTAACTGAAATAAATATATTGATTTAACTAAAATAAATATATTGATTATGCATTGATAAATTTTAATTTTAAATTTATCAATAAATTGAACGACTTGTGATATATAGAATACTTTTTCCACATTATATTACAAAGTGCCATTTTCCAAAATGAAAAGTTCAGAAAATTTTGTACAATAAACGAAAATAAACTATAATAGATTTTCTTATCATTAAAAGCAGCTTACCACACGTGAATTATTAAATCAAAAAGTAAATATAATTATATAGATTACAGCCTTTATCAAATGTAAAAGTAAATATAATTATATAGATTACAGCCTTTATCAATTTTATTCAATAATTATGTTCCATTGAATAATTCGATCCTGAAAAATTACAATTACCGATAAATTAAGTTAAAAATTCATTAAGGAAGACTTTTTTAAATGGCTCATACATTCATCATATAAATGACTTTCTGATGTTCTAAATATCAGAAAATTATTTATCGATTTTTTTAATTTTCTTGAGAAATAAATTTTTATTATTCATTCTAATAAGATGTTCTAAATATCAGAAAATTATTTATCGATTTTTTTAATTTTCTTGAGAAATAAATTCATTTATCCATTCTAATAGCTCAGTAAATATTTACAAGCATATTACGTAACCAAATAGTTTATAAGAATATTAAGTAACTATGGTAACTATAGACGAGACGTCGCCATATTTATTTATGTTCTAAGGCAGCGGTTCTCAACCTATGATACACGTACCACTGGTGGTACGCGAAACGTCTAGTAATACATGTGTAAGCGTGACTTCCTCTTTGTACACGAGACATATTTTTGCTGATGGTATTGAAATTTTTGAGTTTGGTGGTATGCATTTATGAAAATGTTCAGAATCACTATTCTAAAGTATAACAATAACTGGATGAAAACATATGGATGCTTCGCTTAAAGCTAGAAAACGAAATATAAGGTATGCAGAAAAGCAAAATATTATTATCTATTAATTGCAAATGCTTCTATTACGAAAAATATCCCGAATATCCTAGCATATGCTGTTGGAACTGTATATGTAAATCATTGTTAATACTAATAAAACTAACTAGAGAATCGAAATTTAAATATGTGATCATGTCGAATTTAATATTGGAAACGTTGCATTTCGCAGCGATTTACGTGAGTTATACATTTTTTTCCGATAGAGAATATTTCATCATTAAAATGTTACGAGAACTATTAAGCAATTCGGTTGATTCTTTTCTACTCATCGTCATTATAAATTTTATAATATCAATCTTAATGTTTTATCTATTCGTATTTTCCGAAAAATTCGTGATATTAAACAAAA
This sequence comes from Olivierus martensii, assembly GCA_000484575.1. NCBI lineage: Eukaryota > Metazoa > Arthropoda > Arachnida > Scorpiones > Buthidae > Olivierus > Olivierus martensii. The sequence continues at coordinate 27,703 of AYEL01057563.1, read as the reverse complement.
AATTCGAAGATTTCTGGAATGGCGAATATCATCCACAGACAGCGAAATATTTAATAAAATACGTAAAATATTTAAAAATATTTTCTAAATTTTCTGTAATTTTTTTAATATCGTCAATAATTACATTTTTGATAATTGTTGCATTCTTTTTTCCTGGATTTATCCCCGATACAATTATCAATGATATTCAATTCGTAATCGTTTCTGTTATAGTGGTAATAAATGTCCCAATTCTTTTTTACTGTAACGTTCAAGGAATAATATTCTTCCGACTGTTTTCTAGTGCAATTTGCATAAAGTTTAAAGAAGTTAACTTGCATTTAAAGAATATGGTCGATCATGTTGATTATAATCAGTTTAAGTCGATTCAGAGAAGACACAACGATGTTTGCCTCCTAGTTACGAATATGGATAAATTCTTTCAAATATACATTTTCATAACATATGTTACTCTTATTCCGGGACTATTGATAACAATGCAAGAATTTTTTCAAACAGACAGTTTCATAATCAAATTTGCACTTGCAACATTCGTATTATGTGGATCGCAAGGTATACTTACAACGATTGTCTTCTCCCAAGAAATATATGACTGTGTGAGTATTTTCTTAAACATTTTTTAAATTATTGCTTCAAACTGACCCTGCAATTTTTCAGGCTTATTTGCCTAAAGATCATCTCAATTGCTTGTTATCTAGAGAACTTCCATCACGGATTAGATTTCAGGTGAGATTTTTCTCCAGACACAAAATTATAATTTAACATTTCGAGCAGATTATTAATTTGTCTGAATAGATTAATGTATTTCTAGAGAGAATTTCAGGGCCTGAAATAGGATTGACGTGTTTGGATATATTTGTGGTGACGCGAAATAATCTTATTTTGGTAATAATCATTATTTTCGTTAATATTATGGTTATTCTTCATGTTTAAAGATAATTCTATTGTCTAGCTGAACTTTAAAGCCATATTATGAGTATTTACTTAATACACTTTATTTTTTATTTTGCAGATTGCAAATTCACTTTGCACCTATATATTGATGTGTTTACAATACCGAAGACGAAAATAAGATTTCCATTAAATGGAGCTTAATTATCTCTAATAAAGTCTTTTATTTTTCTGTGTGGTTTTATATGGTTTTCCAACTCGCGATTACTAAGCGCCGGAACATTTCATGTCCACTGGGCAGCCCACATTCTTAATGCACTCAGCCTTCAGATGAAAGATGAGATTCAATGAGTCAATCCCAAGCCCCGCCTGAAAAATTCTTAGCTGCGTGGGATCAGGTGACTCAGGTGGTAAGCGATTGTTTAATTGCACAATTATCCAGCCGACTAGCTGACAGCGTAGCAATGTATCTCTCTTCAATAAAAAGTATTCTGGATCAATTTCGTATTTCATATCTCAGACTATTTGAGGATTCGGATACACTCTCTTGAGCCACCTTTCCTATACTAGCTGATCCCAGTACAGGTCGATTGGCGCACATTTAGGCCTTATCAAGACAGCAGAAGGATCCGAGTTTAATTCCCGGTCTTATATGTTCAAGTGTTTCCAAGACCGGGTTCGAATCCTGGGTCCCACCCCTTGAAAATTTTTATCGTGGAGTACGGGCCCGGTTCGTCGATCTTCGTCCTCCACAATCCGGCTGACCCCTCCGCAGGGGTGGGCAGTCTGTGAAATCTAAATCCATGTCCTCCACAATCCGGCTGACCCCTCCGCAGGGGTGGGCAGCCTGTGGAAGTCCACAATCCGGCTGACCCCTCCGCAGGGGTGGGTAGCCTGTGGAAGGGCTTGTTTCGCCCCGTCACATAGTATTCTACCTGAATGGAGTGTGGCGTCATCTGTTGACAAAAACCATAGTATTCTACCTGAATGGAGTGTGGCGTCATCTGTTGACAAAAAACCTAACCTAATCTAGATATAGTATTCTACCTGAATGGAGTGTGGCGTCATCTGTTGACAAAAAAAGCGGCCGGATGGCCAAGTATTCTACCTGAATGGAGTGTGGCGTCATCTGTTGACAAAAAAAAGTGTTTCCAAGAAGGGTCCCAGCCTAACTGTTTGAATTTACCTGATGATCGACCTTATCACTCTTATGGGCTGCTTATAGTTGACAACTTTGTTATGATGCAACAATGGATGACATTACAAATACATAGTGATTGGGGCAATAAAATTATTTTAGTAAAACTCAAGTTTTGATTTTAGATTGATAAATTATTTTCAGATAATACAAGTGATACTTTGTATATAGAATATTTTTGAATGTTTGTTTGCACCATATATTCCCAAGAAATGATCAATCTTGTTTTTTTTGTTTTTGCTAACAGATGATGCCACTTTCCAGTTAGTAATGATTACTAAGTAGCAGGCTTGATAGCATGGTTATAACAATCCTGCCGCAGGCTGCCAAGACCTGCAGGGAGGACAGCAGGATGGTAAAGGTACTGCGATTGACAGGCTGATCCCAGACCACATGAAAGAATTTTCCAAAATGTGGGAATTGGGATTGAATCCAGGTCCTTTAGAGTGGAAACAGAAACGTTTTTTGTTTTTGCTAACAGATGATGCCACTTTCCAGTTAGTAATGATTACTAAGTAGCAGACTTGATAGCATGGTTATAACAATCCTGCCGCAGGCTTCCAAGACCTGCAGGGAGGACAGCAGGATGGTAAAGGAACTGCGATTGACAGGCTGATCCCAGACCACATGAAAGAATTTTCCAAAATGTGAGAATTGGGATTGAATCCAGGTCCTTTAGAGTGGAAACAAACCGTTTCCACGTGCCAAATCTAGATAATCTACTGTTTTTATTTCTACTGTCACCATTATCTTACAATTTTATTTATTATTATTATAAAAATACTTGAATTTGGAAATTTACAGATATTTATAACCCAAAAGTACTATCTTTCATTAATTTGCAATCCTGAAATATTTTGAATTATTGCGCCATCTATTGAAACAGTAGTTAATCATAATTTAATAATTCTGACTTCAATAATAACTATTAAAATGTAAAATAAATGGCACATTCAGAAAGTACGCAATTTTTTTAATTCTTTCCATAATTCCTTGTTTTTATAATGTATAATTTTTTAAATTATATATCGGCTAAAAAAGTAAATATTCAAATACTGTTTAATGAATTTGTCCTATTGTAGAACCTATCAAAATTTTTATAAAATTTGATTTATATTATAAAAATTAAATTTATTTTGTTAAAATTATCAGAGACTACGAAATTTCGTTTGAAAAACTTTCTCTTTGTTGCACATTAACACGAAAATTTTTACATCCAAGTTTGAGAATATTTCTTTGAACTTCAATTTTATTTAAACATTTACAATTAAAATTTATGGTAATGCATGTTTAAGAATATATGTATATAAAACTTTTTATATGATATTAATATTTCGTATTTTTAATATTACATAATTTGATATTCAAGGCGGCTGGATGGCAATTGCAAAATCTAGATTCAATTTCGAAGTCATTCACTCTTAAATTTTTCCAAAAGAGGTTTAGGCATGATCTGTTAAATCTTATCTTTCATTCTTCCAATTGATCTCATCACGAGCATAGTCAGCAGATTACTCTGCTATGACTGTCGCTAAATATACATATAATATACACTATTCGTCGACATACTTAAAACTAATCGAACCTGAAGTTCAAAAATTTCGAAAAATAATTTTTAGAAAATATAATGTATAATGTAATTTGGTTTTTCTGATTTTATTAAAATTTTATATACAGTCAATTTTCGTTGTTCGCGGATTCCGTATTCGCGAAAATTTATTTGTAACCACAAAATCGATATTCGCGAGCTTTTGCTGAGCGGCGAAGATATTGTTATACCCTATTCACACGGTAAGCTTTAAGATGGCTTAAATAGCAAAACCGGTTTAAGAATTATGGTGTGAACGGAACCGATTTAACACTGAATCGATTTAGTTTCGAAAAAGCAGCTCAGCTTAATTCGCTTCTGTGAAGAAGCTTAAGTCGGTTTGTGACGTTACAAGCTCTCCACGCGGTCCGCTACTTCACTTAATTCAACATGGACGATGTAACTCGATAGGATATGTCATCGATGGACCTACAATGGATGGTGTAAATAACAAAAATAGTTTTCAAAAGTAAAAAACGGACAGAAAATTGGTCTGAGGAAGAAGTTCATGTACTTCTTGGTCTCTGGAAAGAGAATATTAATGATTACTTCGAGCAAAACGCGACGAGTCTGACAAGTCACGTGACCTATATCTGCTAGATTTACGTGTTGCCAATCAGAAGAAATATAAGCGATTTGCAATTAAATATAATATTAAAGTAAACCTTATATATTATTTATTCAATTTATTAAAATAATTGTTTACTACAAGAAACTGTATTAAAATTTAACTGTAATTTCATACAGCATAATTTATAATGAGAAGTTTGAACACATGGGTGCGATGTAATTGTTTTAAGGCGGTTATAAGTAAACCTGTTTAGTTTAACTAGTGTGAACGGCTAACAAATCCGGTTTGTTGAAAGCTGGCTTAAAATAAGTCGGTTTAAGAATTAAGCCCGCTTACTTTGTACCGTGTGAATTGGGTATTACAGAATAATAGCTGAAAAGTTTTTAAAAATTACAGATTACAAATATTTTGGTCGTAATACTATTACAAACAAATGTTTGGTCGCACGGTAGAAAAGATTGATACACGCTACTGTAGAAGATAGGGATCGACGAGCTGGGCCAGAGCCTATTTATAAATTTCCCCAAGGATGGGATCCTGATTTAATCCTAATTTCTCTGTATGGAAAGCCGAAGCGTTTCTATTTGGCCAATCCAGCTAAAATAAATATTAATATGTCCTTAACTACAAAAATTTATTCGAAAATAATACACTGACGGAAAAAAAAATCCCAACACCAAGAAAAAATTATTGTAGAGTAATGAAATTTGGAGAATGCATTTGTGTAGTTAACATTTTTAATTGATTAAATTTTCAACATCACAGGTTAATTTAAGCTCAAGAAAATGCATTTCAAATGTGAAATGCTGTTGCATTAATAGCCGGTGTAACCTCCAGAATTTTGAATGCAAGCCTGCAAACGTGCATGCATTGTGTCATACAGGTGCCGATTGTCACTTTGTGGTATGGAGTTCCAGGCTTGTTGTACTTGTTCTGTCAATACTGGGACGGTCTGTGCTGGCTGTGGATGATGCTGGAGTTGTCGTCCAATGATAATTCTCAATGGCTCTAATTCTCAACTGGATGTGCCACAACCAGGCCAAGGTAACATGTCGACACTCTGTAGAGCACGTTGCGTTACAACAGCGGTATGAGGGCGAGCGTTATCCTGTTGGAAAATTTCCCCTTGAATGCTGTTCATGAATGGCAGAACTACAGGTTGAATTACCAGACTGACGTACAAATTTGCAGTCAGTGTGTTTGGGATAACCACAAGAGTGCTCCTGCTGTCATAGGAAATTGCTCCCCAGACCATGACTCCAGGTGTAGGTCCAGTGTGTCTAGGCCGTAGACAGTTTGGTTGCAGGCGTTCCCCTGGCCTCCTTCTGACCAACACACGGCTATCACTGGCACAAAGGCAGAACCTGCTTTCATCAGAAAACACAACAGATCTCCACTCCGTCCTCCAATGAGCTCTGGTTTGACACCACTGGAGTCGCAAACGGCAATGGCTTGGAGTCAGTGGAATGCACGCTACAGGGCGCCTAGCTCGGAGCTGTCCTTCAAGTAACCGATTTCTAACAGTTCGTTGTGTCACTGTGGTACCAACTGCAGCTCGAATTTCTGTCGCAGATGCAGTACGATGTGCCACAGCCATACGCCGAATACGGCGGTCTTCCCTCTCAGTAGTTCCACGTGGCCGCCCGGAACCCGGTCTTCTTGAAGCAGTACCTTCATTTGACCACTGCTCCCAACAATCATGCACAGTGGATACATTCCGGCCAAGTCTTTCTGCAATATTGCGGAAAGAAAATCCACCTTCTCGTAGCCCTATTACACGACCTCGTTCAAACTCGGTGAGCTGTTGATAGTGGCTTCTTCGTCTTCTTAAAGGCATTCTTGGCTAACATCAGCTCAATACGTCAAATTTCAAGGATAAATAACGCTCACAAACTTTACAGCATGCATTTAAAGCAAACCTGATTTGCAAATTCCGAGTGGAGCTACTAGCGCCACACTTATGCGCAAAGCGCGAAATTTGAATCGATGTCATCTTTCAGATGTATAAACACGCCTACCAAATTTTGTTTATCTAACACAAGTCTTTCTTGGTGTTGGGATTTTTTTTTCCGTCAGTGTATTTACATTATATAATTTTTGTTTTAAGTTATTAATATAATACGAGTATATTATCTCTTTGCCATAAAATATTAAGAAATGAATATCTATAATATTTATTAGACAATATCTTTTTAATCACTTATTAATTTTTCTCCGAACAAATTAAAATACTGGACATTATTCATCCTACTTAAATTAATCAATGTTGAATATCCAGAATTAAACATTCTATTTGAAAATATAACTGACAAAAAGCTTCTAACAATACGGATAGAGGAGTTTGCATAACAATCCTTAAATAATACGCTGAAACAACAATAGAGTGAAATCAAGAATTTGGCAAGAACAGTATTCGAGTAAGATTTCAACAGAAAATAAGTTAGAAGAGATAAGAAAAAAGCCTCTGCAAAAAGAAACTTCTCGGATGAAATATGAATAATGATTGATTACAAGTTTATTTATTTAAGCAATAAAAATAAAATAAATTATAATGTTTGTCTGCTTATTGATTTTGAAACAACGAAAAAGCAATTACTTATAATAAAATAACAAATTGGTAAACCTGAAAAGTTTATAATGATCAAAAAAATCTGATATAAATGTGATTTTTTTTCTTTTAAAATTATTAATAAGAAAGTTAGATTGAAGTTTTTAAGTTGCACAAAAATATAAGAATTTTAATCATGATAAATCAGATAAAAATATGTTTTTAATTATAGCTCATTCAATTATTCCTATAGTATAAATGAAAACAATTATATGAATTTCTTTGAATGAAACTAATGTAGTGAGATAAATAGGTGAGAAATTATTTGAAAAGTTGAGTATTAATCAAGTTGATGCCTGGTATTATTCTATTCAATGAACATTCGTGAAAGATGGTTATAATTCTGAAAATAATTGATACAAGATAAATAATTCAGTTCTAAAGCAAAAACTGGATGATTTCTCACGAGAATGCATAAATACACTATTATTATTAAAAATTAAATATTTCATATTTGAACTTCCATATATATATTTTTATAATTTTCATTTATAATAAACAAAATCAAGAAAATATTGATATTTAAAGTACAATAAAACTGCATTACTTAAGCTTCCCGAAATGGAATTCCGCCATAGGTCACTGAGTAAGTAATGATTAAACTATAATTTTCAAATTTATTTTCCCGAAATAAAATTCCGCCACTGCGCCAGAATCAAACCGGGATCTTTGGGTTAACGCCCCAATGCCTTAACCAGTTAGACCACGGCGACCTATGGGGGAATTCCACTTCGGGAAGCTTAAGTAATGATTGCTATGGAAACTTACCAGACTAGGCCAAAACTAGCAAGTTTCCACAGCAATCATTACTTAAGCTTCCCGAAGTGGAATTCCGCCATAGGTCGCCATGGTCTAACTGGTTAAGGTGTTGGGGCGTTAACCCAAAGATCCCGGTTTGATTTCGGCACTTCGGGAAGCTTAAGTAATGATTGCTATGGAAACTTACCAGACTAGGCCGAAACTAGCAAGTAAGTTTCCACAGCAATCATTACTTAAGCTTCCCGAAGTGGAATTCCACCATAGGTCGCCGTGGTCTAACTGGTTAAGGTGTTGGGGCGTTAACCCAAAGATCCCGGTTTGATTCCGGCGCGGTGGTGGAATTTTATTTCGGGAAAATAAATTTGAAAATTATAGTTTAATCATTACTTACTAGATGGCGCCACCTTAGTGATAAATTCAAAAATTAATTAATTATTAATTCAATAGATGGTGGCACCATAGCTTTGATTCAAAAAATAATCGTTATAATAAATGTAATCTAAACTTTATCCGCCAGGGGAAGTTTGGCTAGTTCGTTTGGTTAATTCAATAAAACTGCTATCTTATGACCATAACTGAAAGTTTCCTTGATCTCATATTTAAGAAAAATTGGATATTTTGTTAAAAATAATTATTTTCAAATACTATACTAAAAGTTTGATTTTTGGTATAGTGTTTGAAATATATTGTTTTCTTATAAAATATTATTAGAATTGTTTTACTATCCAGAAAGATACAAAGATACATCTTCAAATTGATTTTCCTCTATCTGGAAATCTTTGCCTAAAATTATAACTATTATAAAAAAAAGTCAATTCAATAACATTTCTTATAAAGTATTTATGATTATAATATACAGTAAAACCTGTCAAGTTGGATACCTCTCTATGTTACGACTTTCCTGAAACCCGAAAAATTGCCCATTTTTTACTGTATGTCCAAACTTCTACATCCTGGACACCTCTCTATCTTGTATCTTGAACAACTGTTTGTAATAAGATGGACACTTTTTCATTATTGGTTGAAATAAAATCTTAAATTTTATTTAGGTTTAGAAGATTAGCCAAAGGAATTGTTGAAATAAAATCTTAAATTTTATTTAGGTTTAGAAGATTAACCAAAACAATTTGTGAAAGAGAAACTTATATTAATTAGTCATGCCTTGAGAGGGTTACTGATGACTTGTAAATACCAACACTGAGCATTGAGAAAAATCAGATCAAAACTAGCCAAATTATAGCTAGAATTTTTTACTTTTTTCTTTGAGAATTTGTGCTGTTTCTTCTTTTGCTGTGATTAAGCTTTCCTTAGAGATGTTAAAAAGCAGGAAAATAAAATTAAACTGACATTAGACCAAAAGAAGCAATTTGTTGATCATTTACTATTCTGGATGCAATGAGATGGATTCATGTTGCATGACAAAAAGTTTCACAATTAACTATTCAGAAATATTTTAAAAAAGCTGAATTCCTTATAGATTTCACTGAGGAAGGATTGAAAATTTAGTATTTAGTATGTTTAAAAAAAATTTTTATTTTATGAATCTCTCTATATTGGACATCTCTCTAAGTTAAACACATTTTGAAGGAACCAAATGTGTCCAACATAGGTTTCACTGTATTATAAAAATAATTAAAACACTAAAATATATAATTTTTTTAGATCTTAAAGGTGAAAAAATGCAAAAAACACAAGTATATAGTAAATGCAATAAGGATTTTGACATGTATTATACAGGTAGTTCTCACCTTTACAAGTATTCCTGGAGTGAGCTTATTAAGTAAGAACTCAAGCCAAGAAATTGATTCTTGGTTTTAATGAAGAATTTTTAGATGTAATGTTAAAACCAGGAATTCCATACTCAGCAATGCATTTTGACCACAATAAAATTAAATAAAAGTCAATCAAATCAATACTATATGATTAAAAAATGATTTATTTATATAAATAGATGAAATTTATAAAACCTTTAAAATCAAGCAAATTATAATAAAGAAATTTATTTATATTTTGGCTTGGACTCATGTTTGAAAGCAAATTAAACAATAATACTAAAAAAGACTTTAATCATGTGTAAAATAAAAAGAAATAACACAAGCACTTTTGGACTCCTCAGAGACTATTTTCAAGTGTGAATAAGAAATGTAGTTAAACATGAGCAGTATTGGTAAAGGTGGAAGGGTGTACATTAACAAATAGAGAAAGAGAGTAAACAGTAAGGAAGATAGCAGAAGGGGGATTTTCGACAAAAATAAACACAACGTAGAAATTTATGGTAGAGGATCAGATAGAAATAGGAGGATATTTCATATTAATGTCAAATCATTTTTATTCTTCATTATTATTGACAAATAGATAGATGAGCTTTATTGAAGATGAATTAACACCTTAAGCACAATCTGGAAATAGAAGTTATTTATATAATATGCAATAAAACCAGAGGATGCACTACTTCTGCTTCTTAGCTGCCATTTTGAATTTTCTGATTTCGAAGCAGATGACAGAATTTCTGCTATAAATCCAATTGTTTTGCATTATATAGTTATGTATGTGAGTTTAAATACCTTTTTATGAATGTTTACAATTTATTTATTGAAATTAATGTTCATATTTTTGATTTTTTTGATACTTCATATTTGAGAACTCATAAACCAAGAATTATCTGTAATGTTTTTTGGAATTTCATATTTTTACAGTATTATTTTTAAATTTCTAATATGACGTCTACGGAATGTTTAAACCATTAAGCCAGTCAGATTTCTAAAAATTATTAAACAAAAAAATCATTAATATAGAAAATTAGAATAAAATTTACAGATTATAATATTTATTAAAATATTCTTAAATTTTCATTTCTAATGTAATGATTATTGTTTCTTTGTATAATGATACAAAACTTTTTGGACATATATATAGTACAGTAATCCTGAAGGGAGTTAAGATATAAAAGTTTCACTGTATTAATTAAATTTTTCATCATTCTTATAAAGAAATTTATATTTGTTGTTAGCTCTTTTTATGAAAGCAAATGTATTTATACATTTACATACACTGAATAATATAACAATAGAGTCATTTAGAGTAAAAGAACAGCTATTATGTTACATTATAATTTTCTTTCTTGATGGATTGAAGTATCACTTAATAAAGAATTGTTTTTAACTACAATTAGATACTGTGCAAAACATTTAGAATATTCTCCTAAATAATAATTTCCTTTAATTCTATATGGCACAAGTGATTTTAAGAATGTCATCAATTCTGTAACCATGCTTATTCATTATCCATTAAACAGAAAAGTGAAGAATGGAGAAGTTAACTTTAAAAGAAACAATCCAACAATTTCTATTAAGAGGGAAAAATGTGGAAGAGAAATTGATGATGTAGAACTGCAATCTGTTGTGTCTTCCTGAAATGACAATATAAACAATGTATTTAATGAAATGAAAGAATAAGTAAAAAAACAATATATAATTCATTAATTACAAATTTTTTTCAAATATAATTGCCAGAATTTTAGAATTATAAAATATAATAATTAATTGTTATTGAATGCAAATTAAATTGTATGAAAATTGAAACATACTATATTAACAAAATATTTTCTAAGTAAATGCAATAGAAAAATCATATTCATATCTTATATTCTAAAATTTAAAATTCCTCTTTTTAGGATGTATTCCATATTTATAGTTCATTAAATGTTATGAATTACAGATAGTCTCCAACTTCTACAAATAATTGGATTTTATGGATATTGGAAAAATGATTTTTAAACAAAAATTATAAAGCAAAAACTAATGGAGCTAGTAATTACACTCCTCCTTTTACAGCATATATACATTGGCAATTCACCTCAGCATCAATTTGATATAGGCACAACAAAGACCTGCTGGAATGCTGACCACGCTTCTTGGAGAACTGTCTTCAACTAGTCTTTAGTTTGAGGCTTGCATTTTCATACCTATTTCTCAAATACATACCACAGGTGACTCCTTAATTGGATTCAGATCAGGAGAATTTAAGATCCATTTCAGGACTTGGATCCCATTATGATAAAGTCAAGCAGTAGTAGATTGTGCAGTATGTAGCTTTGCAAAATCTTGTTGAAAGATTGAATCTCCCTGTGGATGAAGGTAGGCCACAGAATGCTGGAAATTGTTGGAATTTGCTATGTCCCGCTCTAGTATTTAATGTCAAAAGGTGAGGTTTAAAGACCAAGAGGAGAACTTTTTAAATAAACAACCATTGTATCACCTTTCTTTTTTCTCTCCCTCTTTCCCCTGTCTACATTCCTGCTTGGGTGTCCGTCTGTATTGGCACAATTAATGCTGCATTGTCTTAGTTAGTTAATAAATGTTTTTATATGTTAAATAGAATGGTAATTAAGTCCTTTCCTCATCTTGAAACAACAGGCTATGGGCCTAGGAATTGCCTAACTGTACTCTAAGAATTGGACTAACAGAATAAATCAAAAATTGGACAACATGGCTGAAACAAAGGTGAGAATCGAATTGTTAACAAAAGGTAATTATGATATGTGGAAACTGCATGCTGAAGCATTATTAATTAAAAGTGATGAATGGTCTTATGTTGACAGATCATGTAGAAAACTGCCTTAATTCCTGGAAACATGGCAAATGAGGAAGCCATTAAATTATAGGAAATAGCCGATTGTAAAGTCTGATCTGATTTAATTTTGACAATTAGTCCATCAGAATTGAAACAAGTGAAGGGATGTGAAACGTCTCAAGAAATTTGGCTAAAATTGGAATCCATTTTTCAATCAGAAGATCCAGTCAGAAAGGCAATTTTATTAAAATGTTTAACCTTGACGAAAATGAAAGATGGTGAAGATGTACATAAGCATTTGAACCAATTTTTTGATGCTGTCAATAAATTAAACGAAACGGATTTGATAGTAAATGATGATCTTCTTACCATAACATTACTATACAACTTACCTGCCAGTTTTGAAAAGTTTTGATGTGCAATTGAATCACAAGATGAACTTCCCAAACCAGAAATTTTAAAAATAAAAATTTTAGAAGAATCTGAGGCTAGAAAGAGCAAAGAAGCTGACACTATAGTAGATGCAATGTTTGCAAAGAAAATCTCTAATCCAAAGAAATATGGGAAATTCAAAAGCAATGAGGAATCGACTAAAGTAAAATACGGTAAACCATTCAGATTCAAGTCCCACCGATGTAAGAAAATCGGACATAAGGCGGCTGACTGCTGTGAAACAAAGAGCAGGAAAAGCAAAAGAAAGTGCCTTTCATAATGAATCTACCAATAAACCTATTTTCCACATTGACCAATGATGCCTTGATAGTAGTGCAACATCGCACATGACAGCAAAAAGAGAAAACTTTGAATCCTTAAAAAAAGATATCGAAGCCATTAAGTCTAGCAAATAATCATGTCACAACCATAGAAGGTATTGGAAACATTCAAATTGCTTTAACCGGTGAAAATAATTGAGAGCAACTGACTCTGTTGAAAGCTCTGCATGTTCCTAATCTCCAAACGAATCTAATATCAGTTGTGAAGATTACTGATAAAGGATAAGAAGTAATTTTTAAGAAAAATGCGGCTTATGCATTAGATGAATCATGACAGATCATAACAACTGCAGACAGAAAAGGAGATTTATATTTTATCTGTGAAACTTCGGAATATGCAAGCTTGGCTAAACAAAGCTGGAAATCAAATTCAATGGAATGGCAGGAATGACTTGGTCGTCTAAACCAGCGCTTCTCAATCTATGGGTCGTGAACCCAAATGGGGTCGGGAAGCAAAATGCTGGGGTCGCAAAAATTAAATTCAAACACTTGAATTTCAGTTTATATGTAATTTCACAAACGCCCAATATTTAACGTATGACAACATATGAATTTTCAGTGTAGTTGGTTGATTGTATTCATCTTAATAAGTGTGTAAATGATTTATGTATTTGTATGTTTTATTTCATATATAATACCTGGGGTCGCAAAAAATCTCGTAATGAAAAATGGGGTCATTAATGAAAAAAGTTTGAGAAGCGCTGATCTAAACGAAAGAAGTCTAAAGGAAATGGCAGAAAGAAAAACTGTATTTGGATTAAAGTTAAGAAAGAACAAAACACTGGGAATCTGCAAAGTCTGTATAAAAGGAAAACAGACACAGACATCCTTTCTGAAAAGCAGACCTAAGAGAACATCTGAATTTCTTGAAATCGTACATACAGATGTGTGTGGACCGATGCGAACAACTTCCTTAGACGGAGTAAAATATTTTGCTGTATTTATTGATGATAAATCTCGATGGTGTGAAATATACTTTTTATTGAATAAAACAGACATATTAGATACATTTAAAAAGTATAAAGCCTATGTTGAAAACCTGACAGGAAAACAAATTAAAACATTACAATCAGATAATGGAATTGAATACTGTAACAGAAAATTTGATGAAGTTTTAAGAGAAAATGGAATCAGACAGAGGTTGACTGTGCCTCATACCCCTGAACAAAACAGAGTTGCTGAATGCAAGAACAGAACACTAGTAGATATGGCAAGATGTATGTTAATTCAATTAAAACTTCCACGAAGCTTTTGGGCTGAAGCTGTTGCAACTACAAATTATATAAGGAATAGATGCTGTTTAAGAACTCTAAATGGGGAAACAGCTTTTACACTGTGAACTGGAAAATGTCAAACCATTTCACACTGTAGCTCTTTTGGAGCAAGAGAACTTGTATATGATAAGACTCCAAAGAAAATAAAATTTCAATCACAATCTAAAGAATGCATCCTCATAGGATATTCTAAAGAGTCAAAAGCATACAGATTGTGATCAGTCAAAGAAAAGAAAATCATACGCAGCAGAGATGTAAAATTCATTGATGGATTCCAACCAATAGAAAATTACGAGAAATTTGTTCCAGAGACTTTTAACAAGTAAATCTGAAATATTAAACAAGGGGAGGAAACTGAATTTGACATAACCATTGGGAAATACTGAAAACGATGATAATGTCAAAGCAGTGTTAAGCATCCCACAAATGAAAATAGGACCTGGAAGACCACAAATAGTAAGAACAGGAAATCCTGGAAGACCAAGGAAAAAACCAAACACGATACCAGTCGAAATGAAGTAGACAGAGAAGTATCTGAGGAACAATATGTTAATTTAAAAGAATATTCAAACCATATCGATATAGAAAAAGCATTAAAAGGTCTCATGCCAAAAAATGGAGAGACGCAATATTAGAAGAATATAATGTGCATATATCAAACAACACCTGGGAAATTGTCAATAATCCAATTAATTGTAAGCCTATTGGAAGCCAATTCGTTTTAACAACTAAATTCATGGTGAATGAAATAATTGAGTGAAGAAAAGCTTGACTCGTGGCAAAAGGCTATGCACAGTGACCAGGAAGTGATTTCCAAGAAACTTTTGCACCTGTTGCCTGAGCAAGTTCAATTCATCTAATGATGGCTTTGGCAGTTGAACAAGGACTGGCCGTACATCAAATAGATGTTGTTACAGCATTCCTAAATGGCGAAATAGAGGAGAAACTGTAATATGGAATTGCCAGAAGAATTTGAAGCTACTCTAAAAGAAATCATAAATAAGCATGAAAATAATCAAGTGAAACCAAATATATTAAACACTACAAGAAAATGGTTGAAAGCACTTCAAACTGACAAAAAGAGGTATGTCGAATTAAAAAGGCATTATACGGATTACATCAATCCGGATGTCAATGGTACAATCATCTCAATAACAGACTTACACAAACTGGATTAAAACCATTAAAAGCTGATCCATGCATCTATATTTAAAAAAAATAAACAGAATACAACTATTCTGGCTATTTATGTAGACGACATTCTAATTGCAACAAACGATATGCGACAGATGAAAAGAATTAAAGAAAATTTGAAGAGAACATTTAAAATGAAAGATATGGGATCTGTACACTATTGTTTAGAAATAGAATTCAAACAAAATCTTGAAAAAGAAACAATCACTAGGTTGCAAAAACGATACATAGAAGAAATTTTAACACATTTTGGAATGAAAGAGTGCAAGCCCATTAGCACACCATTGAATGCAAATGATGAGTTAAAGAAGCCTGTGTCTGAAACAAAAGAAAAATATCCTTATCAAAATCTGGTAGATTCCCTTATGTATTTAGCAGTGTCGACAAGACCAGACATAGCATATGCCGTAAGTGCGCTTAGCCAGATTAACACAAATCACGAGAAAGAGCACTGGTGTACAGGAAAGTGTGTTCTAAGATATCTAAGAGGATGTCAAATTATGGCTTGACATTTAAACGCAGTGGTAAAGATCTCGAAGGAAGGAAGGAAGTGGATACAGATTGGGCTGGTACAGATGACAGAAGATCATATACAGAATAGGCTTTACTCTCGCTAATGCTGCCATAAGTTGGGAAGCAAGGAAACAACGAACAGTTGCTCTCTCAAGCACCAAGGTAGAGTATATGGCAATGTTGTATGGAACAAAAGAAGCAATCTATCTGCAGAATTTCCTAGAAGAATTCGGAATACCAAGAAAACCTGTATCCATGTTTAATGATAATTATATATGAGTACAGATTCGAGGAACAGGAAATTTAGTCAAGAATCCAGGCTACCATTCATGCACTAAACACATTGATACAAGACATCATTTTGTCCGAGATGCATATGAATTAAAAAGAATCAAGCCTATACATTTGCAAATGAAAGACATGATAGCAGATATATTCACTAAAGGAGTATTTGGACCAAAACACAATCAATATGTCAGAGAGAGACTTCTACATCAAAAAGAATAATTCTGATTCGGAATGCGGAAATGAAGATAATTACTATAAATGTAGTGAAACTTAGAGGGGAAGTGTTGGAATTTGCTAAGTCCCACTCTAGTATTTAATGTCAAAAAGTGAAGTTTAAAGATCAAGTGGGAAAACTTTTTATATAAACAACTACAGCATCACCTTTTTTTTTTCCTCTTTCTCTCTCCCCTGTCTACATTCCTGCTTGGGTGTCTATCTGTACTGGCAGCACAACTAATGCTGCTTTATCTTAGTTAGTTAATAAATGTTTTTATGTGTTAAATAGAATGGTAATTAAGTTCTTTCTTCATCTTGAAACAACAGAAATATTGTTTCAAGATTTCTTGATAGCTTTGAGCATTGATGCAGCCATCATACAGAATCAAATCATCTACTCTAGGAGAGTCAAAATACTCCCACACTAGCACAGTACCTGGAAACTTTGTTTCTTGCTTCACACAGCTTTAGAGGAGTCCTTCATTTAGTTTTGGCTTGTGGATGACTCTCCATCCAATATTTCTGTTTAGAATTAGAAAGGGAGACTTGTCAGACTATATTACCTTCCCCCAGTCAGCCTCCATCCAGGATAGATCATTTCTGGCTCATGCCAACCTCTTCTTTCGCTGACCTGTGTCAACATAGTTTTTTGCTTATTCTTGCAAAAGCCTCATCTCATGTCGTTTAGCCTGTTATTAGCAAATTGGCCTGTGTTTGGTTCATAATTCTGCATTTTCCACAAAAGTGCCAGATCAATGTTTAACAACAAGATCACAAAAAACTCTAATCTTTGGTAGTCTACTATTGCTGCATCCAAGCTCGATGGAATTGGTTTCTTCGCAGTGTTTGAGAAATATTCTGATTGTAGAATTGTTTAAGCTCAATTCTCAAGCAGTCTGTCACATAGCTGTTCCATTTTGTTGGCTAGGAGGATCTTTTTGTTTATTTGCAGTTCTATCCTCTTTCTTGCCATTTTTCTCAGCTTGTGAAACATACAGAAAATGCACCAGATTTTATACTCTCCTTTTAATTGTATTTGTCGACTGGACACATCACAAATCAAGATAAAATTTACATGTCCAGCCAAGCATCATCTGCCACATATTGAATGCATGTTAATTTATTGCCTCTGAGTTTTGTTCTGGACTTATATTAACAAGCCTGATCAGGGTTTGTAATGAGGGGCGGATTTAGGCATGGTCTTTAAGGGCTGCAACCCAGGGCCCCGTTTAATCACAGGGTCCCCTTCGAGGTCAAAAAAATAAAAATAAAATAAAAACAATTTAAATTAAAAATTTAAGAAAAAATAAATTATACAAAATTTTTTCATACTTAGATAAAATTTAAATTGTTGGTTTGCAAAATTATTGGATTTGAATAAAATATTAATGTTTTAAATGACAGTAAATAGTAAATACAGCTCTGTCGGTAGTCGGTAAAATCAAAATATACTTTTCATTTGTCAATTATGCAAACAATGTGGCATTGTCGGAATGGGAGTGCAAATCTAGCTCCTCTAAAGCGTATTAGTTTAGAATAGCTCTCACTGTTAGATTAATTTACTAGGCCCCAAACAGTGTTAGCTCAGAGCCCCCAAAGTTAATGGCCCACCTCTGTTTGTAATGAATTTTGCTGTAAACTATAGCTCAAGTGGAATATTTTATTTAATAAAGAGATTTCTTTAATAATGTTAATGAATCTGCTTTTTTGCTATTTATAACAACTGATGATGAGGTGCATAAGGTAATAATAATAATAATAATAAATCAATCAAACACTAGTTATAAAATATGAATTAAAAACTACAACAATTATACAGAACAACACTTGAAATAAAATAATTCATTATTAGCAGACTAGACATTACACAAATAGATAAACAGAATTATATCCTTCATAGAGGTTATCCTAAAAGCAAATAAATTCAATACAAAATTTAAAAAATTTACTAAATGTGCAGACTTATGCACAAAAATAACACATCAGGGATATTTAAATAAAAAGGTCACAATGCTAAAAAGATTAACATATGCATCTCTTAAATCTGTAGATAACAAACTGACAAAGAATGGCTCACAAGTCAGTAACAGTTAACAAGACTTTATTTAGGTTAACAACATACATATGTGAATAACCTCATTCTTAGACCATCTAAAAAGGAATGCCATGATGATCACCACCCATGGTTGCTGATCAACTCTTTCAGTGACTGCAAACACAACACTCCTTTTTCTAAGGGAAAATGTAGTCTTACTCCTAGTTACTGTTCTTCAGTAACTAGGTGGTTTTCTAATCCAATGCTGCAGCTCTCCATCTGGTTTGAGAATTTTATTATCTTTCATTGCAACTTTCATTTCCAATGTTATAATCTCCTTGGCACTGTCTGCATCAGCTACTAGTATTTTATTTTCATTAGGCAGTGATACTAACCAATATTCATTCTGAAGAAAGGCTGGACAAATTTGATCCTATATCTCCACATATATTTACAATCTAGCGTATGACGATCATGTATGTACATGACAGCTCCTGTGATTTACCATTGTTATGCAAGCTGACAGAATGACTATCACATTGCTTTATAACAGGCATCTTTGATATACTGATAATTCAATCTGTCTCCTTTGCACAAAAGAACTGAAATCCTCATTCTGTTATTGTGATAACATGGAATTAGATGTGAACAATTTCTTGACTTACTTAAAGCATGTTTGTGTATTGGTAGCCATTTCCATTTGGCCAATTTATCCAAGAAGCAGTGTAAGTTGTGAAGAAGTTAACTCTGACCTATCCTGTTGTTATTTTATTATGCTCTTTTATTATTTATCGTTATTTTCATTATTATTTAACGTATTATGTTTTAGTTTAAGAGTTGACTCACTTTCCACGTTCTTTGTCTTAGTAGTTAACAATCATGTGTTACGGAACGGAAATCCGTCTTCCCATTGAACTCTCTCAGCTCCTGATGTCATCTAATCTAAATAAATTTACCCCTGATTCGATGTGAGAATATAAGTATGATCTCTTATTGATGTTTTGTTCGATACATAATTAATTTGTAAAGAGGATGACATGAATTGATTTACTCTGTAAACTAATAAATTTAAAATTGTTACATGAATTTATGTAAATGAAGCCATGCAGGACTGTAAGTCACTTAGTATAAAAACATACACCATCTAATGACACAGAGAGGTGAACATATTGAAGTAGAGCTGATTGAGTGGCAAATAACTTTCTTGTAAAGATCTACAATGGCTTAAAGTTTGTATCGGTGGTAGAGGTAGTAGAATTAATTGGTATTTAAGATTATATTGATTATGAATACTTGAAATTTTGGATATTTGAAATTTGATTAAATAAGTTTTGTTGATAAATTTGAATTGTGCTTTATTATTGCTTAAATAAAGCTTTGTTTACACTTTTGTAAGTATTTAGAGTCAAATAAATTTATATTTCATTATTTAATTGGTTTTGAGAATTTATTCTATTTATTAGTATAAGTTTCTAATCTCGTTTTGTCGTTTTAGATTTAACACTTATTCAATACTTCTAGTTGTAAGTTTTTTCTGGTTCTGGTTTTTGTCAGGTAGATGTTAATTATTGATAAATTGATTTGACTTGGTTATATTTATTTTAGAAAATAGTAAAAAGACCTGAGTTCAAGCCGGACTGTGGATTTGCAGAGTCATTAGAACCATTAGGTTGTATTTAATTATTATTAGTATTAGTTGAAATTAGTGACTTTGCAAAGTAAAATGGTTCAGCAATGGTGACTTTATTTTTGATAAACAATGACAGAAGTTCAGAAGACCTAAAAAAATTTGCAACTTCATTTTTATTTTGTGAGATTGTGGTATGCCAGATCATTTCAAAAGTCAAACTTGATGGATAAATACTCTCCACATTGATGTGAAAAAATCTAAGAATATCATGCTGGGTAGTCTCCATTGATATTTCTGTGCTTTAATACTACTTATTGTAAACAAATGAGAACATCCCACATACAGCTTGCTAATTCCTTCTTCATCACAGATGCAACTAATATATCATCAAAATAGAGAATCATGTCCTCTAAGTCAGCTAATAAGTTCTTAATGAATAATTGAAAAATTCCAGGTGCTACATTGATGCCAAATTGCAACAGTTTCAACAGGAAACATCCCAGTAATTAGTAATTGTCTGTATTCAAGTTGGGTTATCATTCACTAGCAGTTGTTGAAATGTCTATGCTAAGTCAATTTTAATAAAACATGTTGTCCCATTAATTGATTGCAATAGATGACTAATGATAGGAATTGAATGCATATTAGAAAAAAATAGTTTATTAAGTGATATCTTATAGTCTAAAAAATATGCACTGAAATATCTTTCTTCAGAATTGGTACTATGGAAATGGCCCATTTAGGATCAACTACAAATTCTAGAATTCCCTGTTTAATCCATTTGTTTAATTCATCATTGATTTTTAAGTGAAAATTCAATTTGATTTATATCTGATTTGTTTCATCCTCAAATCTAACTGTAACAATATTGTTTCATTGCAAACAATCTCCAATTCATCCTTGAAAAGTTCAGGAAATTCTAACATGATAGTTGGATAGAATCCAGTTCATATTGACACCCAATGCTTCAAATCAGATATACCTTAATAAATTTGCTCTATTAACTTTGGCCACAATTAACAGAAGATATTTTTCACATGATTGAATATGACATCAACCCAGCAACATCTTTTCATCTCAACATAATTACTGGAATATCCCTGCAGAATTATGCTTAATGAGGCAAGTTTCGATGATTTATTTCCAAAATATTTTTAACAATTTCTTCTGAAACTATAGTATAGTATATGGAGACCTGGAATTAACTTGCAGTGAGAAATTTATGCTATTGATCATGACCATAGCTTTGACTTCAGTAAACAGCAACACAGTATTGTGTCTGGTTAACATTCTCATCTTATGTATTATTTGTATTATCCAAAGTATCATACATTTTAATAGATGATTGATTTAGCAATTTTGTTTGGCAGACATAGTTATATGTCTTTTCTATTGCATAAAAACATTTGGTGTTACAAAATAGGTAATTGCAACACAGATGATTATGATGACAGCTGCAGAATGGTCTATTATAAGGACTCATTCTGCTGTGATTCATGTTCATACTTAAATATGAATGTATACTCATCCTCCTGGATCTTTCTTTTGCACAGTGAACTGCTGCTTTGGCTGTCAAGGATGCCTCCTGAACCTCTTTGAAGGTTATGTTTTTTCACATAAAGAAATGCCATTGAAGATTTTTACCTTGCAGTCTACATACAAAATGGTCACATGACATCTCTTCTAAGTTTGCTCCAAACTCACAATGCCAATTTATGAAACTGCCATGAACAATACTATGAATTCTCCTGGCTGCTTATCACATCAACAGAACTGATTTTGTCTAACAATTCTGGATGGATAATGGTGCAAAATAATATTTTAGGGCAATTCTCAATGATTTGTATGACTTATCAATGAGAAGACTGGTGACAACAGTTTATGTTTTCTTATTGCACACATACAGCAGAATGGCTCTCTTCTTTTCCTTTTGATTGGCATTGTTGACTGAAAGAAATGCATCAAAATATTCTGCATATACTGTCCATTCCTCTGGATAATGAATATCAAATTCTCAATTTGTCCAAGACTTGCCATTTCCAAAGTAGTTGTTCACTCCAACTCTCACTGTTGAGCTATAGATAGATATTTTTTGGAAATATTCCATCTTTGTTTCCAGTGTTAAATCTATTGGTCAGAACCTGAGAAAGAATGACTCACTAACAGTTAACAAAGACTTTATTTAGCTTAGCAAACTATAGATTGAGTGACCACATTTCTGGACTGTCTGAAAAGAAATGCTGGGACAAGCATCACTCGTGACCCACCATATCATTGACTAACTCCTCTAGTGATCAGATACACAACAGCATCATACTATATTAAAAAGAAGATATTCTATACTTTGAATCAACTATGCAGAGAGAGTAATTAAATAAAATTATATATATACTATTATATTAAAAAATCTAGATGATTTAATTAATGATTTAAATATATTATTACTATTTTACTTACATTTTATTTATTTATTAACAAGCAAATTAATTTTCAATTAATATTTTTAATTTTTATAATATAAGATAATTACTGATTATAACTAGCTAGTATAATTTACCATGCTATGATGTTGATAGCATTTTTCTGGCCTTCTTCTGAATGGCACTTCTTGTAGACAGGCATTGTAACTTTTCTCTATAAAATAATATATTTCAGATTAGTATTGATATTTTAAAAATTTATTAGTATAGTATTTAATAACTGATTCACTTTTGAAAAAAAAAAAATCTATTTTTTTGAGTTTTTGATTTCCAATATATAATAAAAACTAAAGGCAATTAAAAATTTGTAACAATGATGCAAAATTAATATTATTTGTGCTACATAGATTTTAAGCTTAAAGAGATGTATCAATTATCTAGTCAAAATTAAACACATTTGTCATTCAGATCACTTAATTTTAAATGAAAACAAAAACTTTTTAAATCATTTTGCATTTCCATGTATGAATAAAAGTATATTTTCATTAATTTTGTAATTTATTAAAACAGCTTGATTCAAAATAAAGCATAAATTTGAATTAAAATTGATATGAGCTAACACAAGAAAATAACAATTATAGTAGATGCTCAATTATTTAGCTATGGATTACCTGGTTTGCAGATTATCTATCTTGATTATAATTTAATTTTGTTTATTTTTTTAATTTGCTTGATTAATAAAATTATGCATTATAAATATACATATAATATATCAATGTGCAACTCATTTTATGGAGTTTATTCTACTATAAGAAGATGGATTGTGATTGTGTTGATGGATGTGATGTAGATTGTGTAGCATGCTCTTTCACTCTATATATGTCTAGCTACAGATGTGAGAGGTTGTATTTTGCAATTAGTGATGTAATTCTGTAATTTTTTGGAGTGCATTCCCCAAGAAAATGTCTGAAAAATGGAAGAAAATTATGCTCACAACAAAGGTTGCAGCTAATTGAAAACTTCAAGAAGGGAGAATCTTCAACAAAGCTTGAAAAGAATATGATATTGAAATTCAAACTGTTCATGACAAAAGCATATTATATTTCAATATAATAGTTGCAAGGAAAATTCATTCAGAAATTTAAAAAAATCTAGAAGATTCTCAAAAACAAAAATCAAAGACTATTGTATTTAATAAAATAACCTATGCAAATTTATAGAATATATTTTATATATTTATAATTTATAGAATATAATTTATAGAATATATAGTTAAGTTACTAATATACAATATAAGATCATTAAAACAAAAATTTCAAATTATCTGTATATAATCTCTCCTCCCCTCTCTTAATTCAGATAATTTAGAGTAGATTGTGCATTAGTTGTATCAAGTCATGTGAATATTGCAATTTCACTCATCTCTTATCAAATACATAGATAATGAAGACAGAATATTCATAGTCACTAATAAGAGACCAATTCATTTTGGGCATGAATTGATCTCTTAGATTTCCCTCTAATTCTCTGAAGAAAATGCTACTAACTTTAATATAAATAATATAATCCTATAGAAACATTATATAAATGCTCACAATATATTGAGAAATCAATTGTTCTAAAAAATAAAAACAAACACATAGTATAAAACCTTGATATTTCAAATTAAAGATTAAAGCATTTCCACTATACATCTTTTTTATTTTTAAAATATTTCTAATTAAAAAATATATCTTTAAAAGTTTACATTTTGGGAGAAAACTTTAATTCGTTTAGTGAGATAAAATATTTTGTTATATGAAATCATATATTAATACATCAACTAAATTATTGGATTATTTTTGTTCTATAAAATAAACTTCAAAAATGCAGATAAATTTTTAATTACTTATAAAAATCATAACAGATTTTATTTTTTTACATTTATGTTCACAAGAATAAAAGAACTTTTTATAATACCTTCAACAGGGGCACATAAAGGTCTTGGCACAGGTTCACATTTTAAAGGTGCACAAGATGGTGTTGCCACAACTAGAATTAAATTACTACTTCCCACAGGTGTTACTACATAATTTCTAAAGAATAAAATTAATGAAATTTTATTATTTACTTAAAAAAATTTGGACATTAATTTATATAATCTTACCTAGTACAATTATTGCACACAATCATGTCTTTCAAATTAATTTTATCTACATTCAAATAATAACGAGCTTGTTTTGTAACGCATGAGTAGTAGTTTGAAGATAATCCAAATAATGGCATGGAAGACGTTTGTGGCCAAATTAATGACATCACTAAACTAATTAAAAATAAATTCATGTATTTTTTTAATGCATCAATATAAAAATAATTTAAAAATCAAAGTGATTATAATTGATGTTTTAGGCACTTTCTTGGCATTATTAAATCATATTAAAATGAAAATCCAATTCTTTGATTTTATAAAGTTTATAATTATATAGATAATCCTCTACTTATGATGAGACTATATTTTGATAATCCCATCATAAGAAAAAAAATCTTAAATCAAAAATTACTGAAAATGGTAGTAATTTTAGTAGTAATAGTTGACAATAGAAGATCAGATTCTCCAAAGTGGTAAAATCATCCAGATTTAATCCTAGATCCTCCAAGTGATAAGCAAATTGCTTTACACTGCTTTTATAATAAAAAAAAAGTATTTTTAGCCAATATGCTATGAAAATAAACAAATTTAGAATATTATAAATGCACTCATAACATTGGATTATCATAAGTCAAATGATCATAAGTAGGGGAGCATCTGTATATCACTTTAATAATTTCAAATAAATATCAATTAATGTTATTTACATTAAATATAAGTAACATTAAAGTTATATATATTAATATGATGGAGAATATTTTAAATGTAACTTACCTATAAATCCATATTTTTAATTTTTCCCTATTAAAAAATAAAATGTAATTACTAGAATAAAAAATAATTTTTGTTAAGCTTTTAAATTTAGAACAATATAATGATGATTAATATTATAAGTGCTCTTGACTTATATAAATTCAACTTTACACAAAATATTCTGATGTCTGAAATATATTTTAAATTGTCTTTATACCATATATACTCTAATATAAGCTGATCCCTCTAATTCATCATCATCAGATGCCATTTCCATATTGGAGATTGAACAATATGATGCACCAGACATATCTGTCCTGTGCCATTTTTTTATTTCTGGATAAGAATTCATCTGTTCCACTTTTTTAATGTAGAATTATATCTTTCTCTGTGTTGGTTCAAGAGTATGGATGCAATGAAAAACTGTTACAATTTGAATACTTATATTTTTGAAACTAATAACTGTAAAATAATAAATAATTACATCATTAGATAGCATGCAGAGTCCTATTTATAATAAAACAAGTTTCAACTCTCCATCCTTTAACCCTTTGATGTAATACAGTTAGAAAGTTAATATGAATAAAAAAAAGAAATTTTACCTTAACTGTAGCCCTGAAAGGACTACAGTTTATATTATCTACTACAGTACATATTATCTTTTAGGATTACATTTTCTTTAATGCTAATTCCCAATTGCCAACACATTTTTCCAAAAAACATACAAATTTATGTTATTTTTTCAAACCTATTTCCAAATCTAAGTTCCTTATAAGATCATTTAAGAAACCTATCTTCAGAAAGAAAATCTTTATTAAATAAATGAATTGGATTTTTACTTTTAATTTACAGGATAAATTTAAACTTAATTCACAGTTAATATGAATAAAAATATGGGACACAATAGCAACTATGCTGCAACCTACAACATAGAACTGCATCAACTGTCATTTCACAGAATACTTCAATGACACAACGAATGAGACAGTTGCCATGAAATAATAACAATTGACATAGTTCTGCATTATAGGTTGCAACATAGTTGCTACTGTGGCCCTTTAGTTTTTATATTGTTAAAGCAATCTTTGCTAGGCCTGCGTCTTCTTGAATATTTTCTGTTATATCTTTTCAGTATTAGCAGAGTATTCTCCAGATCCTCTTCAAACATGACCTATGTATTTTCATTTCCTTTCATAGGTTATTTTTAATAGGGAGTAGTTTAAGTCTTCTCTATCCCAAAGTTTCATACTTGATATATCTTATCTGTCCATTCAATTTTTAAAATTAACATCAGATATCAAAGGAATCAATCTTTCACCTGGTAGGATTGCATTGAACTCATTTTTGTTTTTCCAAAATGTCTCTGAAACACTCAATTTCCATTCTTTCTATTTCTTTACAGATATTTGCCAATATCCCATATTCATTTAAGGCAGTACACATTCCATGTACCTAATTTCCATACTCAATATAGATGGTTGCTGTTTGACAATGTGTAATCTGTCACTGGGCATGGGAGTTCTTAAAGTATGACTCCTATTTGCATCTTCATTTGGCTAGTTCATCATGTTTGTTCTTAAGGCTATATGGAGATATAGAACTCCTAGCACCTATTGTTAATATCCTCTAGTTAATACCTTCTAATATACCATCAAAAAATCAGTAAAACTGATCAATAATATACCATCAAAAAATCAGTATAACTGATTTTAATAAAATAAAAATAACATAATTTTTAATACAAATATATGTATTAAAAAAATGTATATTTGTATTAAAAAATTATAAAAATAAATCCGTTCAAATTTAAATTAAAAATAATAATAATAAAAATTAAAATATTTTCTGGCTCTGGTTTTAGCAAATATATCTATAGTGTGATTATAATTAATCGAATCCATTACTTCTGATTTATAATGACGACAGATCACTTGTTTTATTTTGATGCAAGTTGCTTCTTAAATAATTTTTTATTCGTTTCAATGCAGAAAATGAGCATTCAGCACTTGCATTTGAATTAGGCACAATCAAAAATATTTTTAAAGTCAAGAACTTTAAAACCATCCTGTTACACTCACAAAAATGCACACAAAAAACAAAGCTCTAAACAGGATAAATACTTTATTACCAGAAACGCTTTCGACCTTATCAGTAGGTCAACTTCAGCTGTAATGAATATATAGAACGGAGAGAAGCCAACCCCTACAAAAATAAACAACTCAAAAATGACGTCATAAGAGACGTTGTATAAACATTTACACATTATCACTACAAATTCCACTTCTACAACAA
>AYEL01057562.1:0-23340 GCA_000484575.1 Olivierus martensii | reverse complement strand
ATTTTCGCATTGTTAAAATGTGATAGAAAACTTTGCGGGATATATTTATAACAGATCGTTTTGTTGCGAAATAACCTTAATAAAATCATATTATTCTTCCTGAAAACTCTCTAATTGTTGCGATTAAATGGCAATTTACTGTAATTTTGTGATTAGTTTAGTGAACTATATAGTCTTGCATAGTGACACAAACAAATGTCAACTCTCCCATACACTCAATACTGACTCATGATGTCGTCAACTATAGTCCTGTACTTATCTTGATCTATATCCTTCCTCAAAAAAAATGTCAAACGTATTTAATATGTCTAAATAGCTTTTTGCTCTTTCATTAATTTCCAAAGCTAGCTTATCACGAATGGCAATAAAAGTATTAGTAATGAAATTTTCTTTCCTACGAAATATAATCTCATTGTTAGATTGTAAAACTTCGTCATACATTTTTTTTTCATTTTTTCACTATTTTCTTCTCATCTTTAAATTTTGTTTCATCTGTTAATAAATTCGCTTCTTCATTTAAAGCAACAAAACTATTTCTTATATCTAAAATAAAATCAACTAAGAACTATAACAAATTATTAGCTAACAGCAAATCCATATTGGGATTTTGTAGAGATTTATAATAGCATTTATTCATTGTAAAATTTTATTCCACACAAGTGTTAATATTTCTGTTTCTAAATTGTCAAAATATTCAGCTAAAGATATAATTCTCTAATTTAGAAATAGGTTTTTCATGAGGCAAAATGAATGGCTCAAGTAATGCTTCTTTAATTTGTTTATATTCATGTTTCAAAGCCAGTATAGCATCAGCTCTTGCGAACCATCTCAGTTAATAAATTCGCTTCTTCATTTAAAGCAACAAAACTATTTCTTATATCTAAAATAAAATCAACTAAGAACTATAACAAATTATTAGCTAACAGCAAATCCATATTGGGATTTTGTAGAGATTTATAATAGCATTTATTCATTGTAAAATTTTATTCCACACAAGTGTTAATATTTCTGTTTCTAAATTGTCAAAATATTCAGCTAAAGATATAATTCTCTAATTTAGAAATAGGTTTTTCATGAGGCAAAATGAATGGCTCAAGTAATGCTTCTTTAATTTGTTTATATTCATGTTTCAAAGCCAGTATAGCATCAGCTCTTGCGAACCATCTCATTCACTTACAAGTTAGAATAGAAAACTAAGGAATAGTAATAAATAAATAAAAATTCCACAATTCTATTTTTATTCTCATTCGTCTACGGTTGTGCAAAATATGTAAATATAGGGAACAAAACATCTATTACCCCATAGTTTTTCTGCCTTGTATGTGATACACTCACATACACGAATTTATGCAATACTACAGTTCCTGTATATTCTAAGGAAAGAACAGTATATTTCAAATGGGGGCATCATAAATTTTTCAATTTTTCAGTGGTCTCTGATTTTTATATTAGAGGTAATAGAGGATAATTTTTATATTATGAATATTTAAAATAAGAATTTTATTTTACAACTATAAAGAAGCTGTTTTTTATATTGTTGCCTAATTGCCTAATGATAATGCGCCTAATGGTAAATGCGGCCCTGCTTTTCATCGTTATTGCATCTCAACAGAAATGTTATTAGCAAAGGAAATTAATTGATAAAAAATAAAAAGGAAATTTTACCACAACTGGTAGGAATGAAAAGCTGGTCACCACACATACAACATAAGAACAACAAGTGCAATCTGATGTCAATAATTATCTGTAAAATAATCATCCGATATTTGCTATACGATCAGAATTTGTAAAATGAAAAATAAAGCCAATTCAATCAGGGATTCACTGAAAATCTGGTCTTCTGTTCATATATAAACAGAACTTTCAGAGATTATACAAATTGAACAGAAATGCATAATTTCTTCCCACTTCTTATTCAATGTAAATAATTCAGCTCAATTATTAAAAGTGGAAAATAAATTTATTAAACTTGAAGATCTTTCTGCTTTATTAAGCCATCTTCAGCACAACGTATAAGAATTCGAACATAAAAAACTTAGCAAGAACATCTTGTGTTGAACATCATTGAACTTCAAATGATGTTCTTGCTAATTTTTTGTTGAAATTCTTATACGTTGTGCTGAAGATGGCTTAATAAAGCAGAAAGATCTTAAAGTTTAATAAATTTATTTTCCACTTTTAATAATTGAGCTGAATTATTTACATTGAACAGAAATATTGGAAATTATATAATTACAGGTATATAAACTATTAGTCTACTGCTTTTACTTATATTTCTATTTCACAGTGTTATTCTTAGCTGCTAATAGTGCTATACAAACTGTGAAATAGGAAATTATATATTTGCATTTAACAAAGATAGTATAATGATTGCCATGTTATTTGTAATATAAATCATATATACATACACATTTGTAATCTTATTTGTTAAGTACCTGATAAGTGAATATTTTTGTATATATTTAAATATGGACATTCATATATATATATCAATTCTTTTGCATTAAAAATTATTTTTAATAATAATTTTTAATGCAAAAGAAATTTTTATAAAGAAAAATTATTATTAGGAATATACAGATCTTGTGATTTTGAAACAGAAAGAGGACTGCTACTGGCACAAAGAGAAACAAAATGAACACCATATATATTTTTGATCCTATTTGTGTAGTACCAGATATTTAAATATTATAAATTCAGTTAATATTTTCATATTGTATCACTATCAAAATATATAGATGTCTGCCACTATTTATTATATTGAAAATAGTGACATGCATACAATATATATTTTTTGTAACAGAATAAAAAAAAATTGATATTTGTTAAGAATAAATAGGAGGGATTATGCAGTTGACATAATGGAGATAAATATGACTGAGAAAATGATCTTAAGATTTAAATCTTACAAAAATTTTTTTTAGTTGATTCATGTATAAGCAAACTCTTCTTTATAAATTTTCCTTTTTTTTCAAAATATCTTGGCTTATATGAGTATATTATAATATTTATATATTGTAATTTAATATATAATGCAGTATTGTAATTTTACATGATAGTTTCATAATGATATTTATGACTACTATAACAAGAGTTAAAAACATTATCTATAACATTACTATCAATAGAAAATTATCATTATTAAAGTAAGTGTATACAACATTACTATTAGTAATTGTATTACAGGGTTTCCAAAAAGTATCTTTACACTTTTAGAAATTTATTAAAAAGATACAAAGAAGTATATGCACTTACAATTTTGCATTCAATAAAAGAAAGTATCAAAGTTTTTTTAAATGAAGTGGACACTATATGGCATTTTTGATGGCGCTAAATATAGGTCTCTTCTCAAAGTGGCTTCACCGCAGGAAATGGCGCAAGTTGTAGTGTGATTTATCAAATTAAAATCTGCAATGCAGGTACAACGTAAATTTTGGACTGCATATGATGGAAATCTGCCTTCAAGACTGACAATTTATGAATGGCATAAGAGATTTATGACAATAGATAGCGTTTTATCAAAAGTGAAATCTGGTCAGCCTAGCAGAAGCTCCGATGATGTTGAACAAATTCATGAATCTCTTCATCATAGTCCTCGTAAATCGATTCATTTGGTGGCCCGTCAATTACAAATACCTAGATCAACTGTGTATGATGTAATGTTGAAAAATTGAATTACAGCAGCCATCGGGACTGTCAATTTTGTAATGCTTCACAGAACTTTGTTTGAAATCTCTTGCTGACTCGATGTGTTGCATGCAACTAATGATGTATATATTGAAATGCTGTAAGAATTGTCAAAAAACTTCCTTTGATACTTTCTTTATTGAATAAAAAAACCTTAAGTGCATATCTTGTTTTTTTTTTAATGATTTTCTAAAAGTGTAAAGATACTTTTCGGACACCCTGTATAAAAGAACAGTTATTATGTATCTCTAGCCTTCATTAGTGAGCTATATAAATATAGCACATAATATTTTTTTAATTTTATTATAAAAATTTATTTAAATTTAACTTATATAACACTTCCAGAACTGTAAATTTTATGTAAAGTCACAAGAATCTGTATATGTAAAGGACAAAACAATGGACTAAGGTGCAGATTTTGTTTTCTTTGATAAATTATTTAATTGGATGAATATATGATCAATTTTGATCATACTTTTGTATATCAGATAAATTACTAGTGTTAAATTAATATTATGATATTTAATATTTATATTTAAAAAATTCACAGAATAAAAAGGATCTTACCATGCAGCAAAGTCAAAAATCCAACCCATATTAAATGAATGAATAATTCCTTGAAATGGCTATTTAATTATAATTTTAAAAATTAATTTTTATCTGTATATAAAATTAAATATACAATTACAGAGAAACATATAAAAATTATTAAAATTTCTTAAATAAATAACTGAAAAAATATTTTCAATAATCAAAAAACCATTTGAAAACCATGAAAATTGAGAATTGAAAATTGTGAGATGAAAAACAGAAAATATTTTAGCTATATGAATACCTGTATAATAAAAGAATAAAACAGTACAATTAATAGAAATAAAGTAAAGTTACTGAACAAATGTTTTCAATTTTCACGGGGAAAAACTATTGGATTATCTAAGAAGTTTTAATTAAGCTATTTTTGCTAGATGTATCAAATACACTTTTATACTTTAAGCTTTATTTTTCTTCAATCATTATTTTCTGCATTAATTCTATTTTGTATGCTAAATAAACATTAAATTATATATTTAATTTGATTTATTCTGTATTTCACTATTTTTCCCATTGTTATAAACTATATTTATATCTAATTTCTATTTCAAAATTATTCATTTATAACAGATCTATCCTTGTTTTGACAATGATTTTGAAGGAGAATTGAAATTTCTAGTAAACTAATTTTATTTCTGATGATTAATGATGTTCTTATTCCTAACTTATTAGATATTGGATGATAACCTACTTGGATATTTTCAAAAATTTAAGCTGATTAGCTGATACTAAGGAAAAGCTTAGAGATCTTGAGTACCCAAGCTTATTTGATAAATATTGTTTATTACTCATTGCATTTAAAAATCACTAATCACTGATTAATTTAATTATGGCCATAATGAACAGTTTACACTTTATTTTTGTTTTGTGAAATAGGGATCATTTAGGTCAATGGCTTTCAAGTGTGATCACAGTGGCTGCATGCAGTCATTAGACTATTTCAACGTGGCCACAAAAGAAAATATTTTTGTGTATAAATGGGAAACTAAATTTAAGAAAATTATGAATATAATTATGTTAAATTTCTATTTAATGTGTTTATTGAATTATCCCATTTATCAGAGTTGGAATTTCATGCCAGAGGGTACTCTCCTAGTAACAAATGAATATCACTTCATGATATTTTCTGTGCTCTTTCATAATTTTTACTAGGCAAATGTTTACTATATCGTAGCCTTAGTTCTGCTATTTATTAATGATTTCTGTTTTATTCTAAAGTATTCCCAACTCAAATTAACACTAGAGGCACTGCATTTCAAATAAAATGGTGTCGAAGTTTGGGTAGTTAAAAATTACACCATAATTACAATAATGTTGTCTATAAAAAAGATATTCGATTTTGCTAATTGTAATGCAGAATCTAGAAATTTTTGCGAAGGTGAGAAAATTTTAAACGCAAAACAAGTCATTTTATGCGGCACACATGATCCAAATCAAAATTTTTGGTCTATATATGCTCGTTTTAAAGACGTCTGCATTATCATCACCTCCACATACAATAAATGGTATTGTGGATAAGAAAACTTTGAATTTTAAAAAATTTACATGCAGTTGTCCAGCAGGAGCATCTGAATGCTGTAAACATATTCTAGCTGTCCTCCTAAATATTAACAGGTAAGATGAAAAGCGATCATATTTTCATTCTTTGATATGTCATAAAAACAATTATTATAATACTTAAACCTTGTAAAAATACTGTTAAAGTTATAACACAAACTTACAAGCCAAACTTCAAGAGAATTTTAATCCAAATGAACCTAATAAACTTGTCAAATTTAACCCTTGAGACACAACGGAAATTTTAATTTGAAATAATTTTTAGAATTAATTATTTGTATAATTATTCTAAAAATTATTTCGAATTAAAATTTCTGTTGTGTGTCTCAAGGGTTAAATATGGCAAGTTTATTAGGTTCATTTCAGCAACGTGCCTAAATAAGCGCTGGTAAACAGCAAGCGGGTAACCTGCTTTCTTTGTGTCCCTACCCTAAGGGACGAGGCCAGTTGCAACCACGGGCTGTACCCACACCTGTGGAGGGGGCCGGATGGTGAAAGACGAGGATGGCCAGGCCGAGCCCAGCACCTGAAAAACTTTTCAGAGTTACCAGACCCGGGACGCGAACCAGGGCCATCTGGAACACACTTCTTACCGGGCCAGATTCGTTGCTTCGAAAAGCAGTCGTGACGTCACCAACGAGATCTTACTCGTAGTAACGGTAGTGTACGGTAATGTGTTTTACTCATTAATTTTATTCAATTTGTCCATTTTTATATAATTTGAGAGCTTATACTTGCTTCAGAAGATTTCTATATCTCTTGAATAAAATAGATAAGTGAATATTCTTCTAATAGTAAATTTAACATAATTTCTAATGCTTTAAGATCTTTCCATTCTCAGATGCCATTAAAATGTTTTTCGTTTGTTCCTATTATATATAAGAATAACAGTCTGATTTTTTTAGAATTTTCTTTATTAGAGCTAGAATGTCTCGAAGAAAATTTTAAATATTTAATTTTATCAGACAGAGGACAACTAAAATGGCCCCAGAATATATTAATTCATATTATAGTTAATTCATTTCATATTTTTCAAAAATTAATCAGCCAGACTTACGAAAATGCATTTCTTAAATTTTCTGAGCCCAAGAATCTTTTAATTCAACTCGTAATTGAAAAAATAGAATTGCTGGGAATAGATCTTTATAATAAATGCAGTTGTGGAAATGACCTTTTAAATCTGGTAAAACAATGCTTATCAGGAATAGCAAACATTTATCTTAATAATTACACTAAAATGAAAAATGATAAAAAAGTACTAAAAGAAAATTATCGACAGTAACAAGTTCATAAATTATCTTTAATTTGAAAATTAAGTAACATCTTTTTTTAGTATTTTTGATTTAAGTTGAAAATGTTATTTTTATGTAAACTTTGGATTGGAACAAAATGGTATATTATACAATTAGCCTGTAAAAACTATGTTGGCTCCATTTATTTTCCAAAATTAGTGCAATATGAAAAATGTGCCTTTTTCCTAAATTGAATTTATAATTAACCTACAGACTGAATAACATTGTATTCTAATTGTATGGTAAGCTTTTATGTATATGCACAACTTTTGAAGTAAAATATGTATATATAATGTAACTACATATTTGTAAATAAAAAATATTTTAATTGTATCGCCTTAATCTTTTTTAAATGTGCAGAATTATATTCATTGCATTTTAAATATTTATAAAAATTTGGTTTGAAATCATTTAGAAGAGAGAAATTCAAAAATCTATATATAGGCTGTAAATTATCTCCTTCAAAAAAGCTACGCTACGACGTAGACGAAATTCAGGCGATTAGAGTGATATAAGACACTTGGGGTCGCAAATCGCGAGGAGAAGAGCTGCAACGTCGTTGCAGAAAAATTGCGCCGTTGACTGTTGATTAATTTAGTTTAACCAGTTCCAAGGTACACTGTTCTTATGGATCAGTTTGACAACAACGAGTTAGTGCACTGGCAGCGAGACGACTGTACCAAGAACGCTACCATCATTCCAAGCCCACGCCAATAAACTTTTTGAGGTTCAATTTACGGCGTTGCTTGCGATTTGCGACCCCAGGTGTCTTATATAATTTTAATCGCCTGAATTTCGTCTACGTCGTACTGTAGTTTTTTTAAGGAGATAATTTACACCCTGTATATTATAAATCTGAATCGCCTGAGAGCGCATGTAGGCTTATAACTGGAGAACGACTGAATGGATTTTTATGAAATAACTTTTGTTTATTAGGGGATTTAGGCATGAAGGTTTACAGACTGGTATTGATTATTACAAATTGATTTTATATATTTTGAAATCTATTGATATTTTTGACAATAAGTATCAATAGATGGCGCTAAGTGTCAAAGTAAGGGACAACAGATAATTTACCTGCATTTACTATTATTGGATTTTTACAGAATTACTTAGCTAAAACAATTATTACTGATTACGATACAAGATACTGTTCAGTATCAATTAATAATGTTCAATCAGTAACTATATCATACCTTTTCATTGGATATTTTATTTTAAAGGAAATTTTATGTTGAATTTGCAGGTAAGTTAAGCCTGTTCTATATCCATAATTACGATAGTGATATACTGTATTACATATCTAAAATGAAATTTGTTTATATTTTATCACACAAAGAAATTACAATTATTCATCAAGCTATAAACTACCCCTTCAATGGGGTGTAATCCTAACCAGTAGGATTTCAAATCCCACAAAAAAATATAAAATAGAGACCCACATTTGTAAAATTCTATCCGAAAAGAAAAAGTAAAATAATGGATTTTCTGTAGTGTAAAATAATGAATACTCTCGCTAGTGTACGTATACACTAGCGAGAGTATTCAAATTTTGATGATAGGGAGAGTATGAAGTAACTCATAGAAAAGGTTTATAATACATTTATAATACAACTTCCAAATTCTGCCTTGGCAAAGCATGCGGTTGGACGAATAGTAATGAACATGATACTGATATTTTATATTTTCAAGGTGGTGATATTAATCTTCCACAGAGACAGAAAATTGAAATTATAGCCATATGCAAGTATGCTGAAACTGACAACAAATTCATGAATAGATTAGCAGAATTACTTGTACCTGATATTTCTCCATGCTGCAAAGAATTTTATTATAAATAATATTGTAATTTATAATAATTTGGAGTTATGTGAAAAACTACTTTAGTATATAAATAAAATAGTACAATACTGCATCCATCAATACCAATCAAAAGATTGACTAACATAAAGATAGGTGGGAAAAAATAAAGGACAGAGTTTGTTTATTTTAATTGTATTCCCTCTGACCCTGATGGCCACATGTAGGTATGCAAATTTATAGCAAATTCCAACACTCCCACACACTTTAACATGATAGACATCTATTATTTAATTTAAATTGTAATCAAATATTATTGATATATTATTGCTTTGATGTTTCATCCTTATAATCTAGACTTATTAGTTGACAAAGAAACGTATATGAATCTCAAGGAAGAGATCTAGTTAATATATCTGTTAGCAATTTGGAATATAGAATTTGATATCAACAGAGCCATCATTATATTTTTCACTTATGAAATGATATTGCACATTTGGGGTGGCTCATGCATAGACACTGCAGAACTGCAGTACCCCCAATTTTTCTCGATATATAAATATATTTATTAAATATTTATATTTGCTTGTAATATTTAATTTTATCATCAACAATCCTATACAATTCTCTTATTTTGTATAAAAAATAATAGAAATCTATTGTGTAGCATTTAGGAGAGCGATAGATGTTAGTGGCACTGTGGAAAACACAATGCCATATTGTTACTCATATTAGTACATGCACATCATAGTGACATACCTGGATCTGAGCTATTAGTGTAATGTGGCACTGTCCATCATGAAATTCCATTGTTGTTTTTGTGCAGTAGTAACATGTTTGAAGTGCTTATTGTGTTTACTCCATCTCTTTAAATATTTGGAAATTATAATTAAAAACATAACATTTTGAATTATATTAAACTGTATAATTTTATCAACAATAAACAATATTTTTTATCTTTTACCATAATTTTGTTATTTTATCTAAATATGTATACATTGTATTTACAGTGTGTATGCATATTTCAAAAATTGCAGCAGTCCCATGATTTCAAGTCACAAGCCACAACTGTTGCACATTAATGTGTTTAATTCATTTATCATATTCAGGATTCTTTACAAGATGGATAACACTTTGATTACCTTTATGCAGTGTAACAGGATCTCTTATTGGCTTATTAATTTCTTCTAATGATAAATGCAGCCACATTACTTCTTTCACTAAGCATGAGGCAGCAACATACTTGTATTTTGCCTTGGTTGTTGAAACAGGTAAAGTTCATTTTCGTTTGGCTCATCTATATGACTGGTACTTTAATTTAGTATAATAACATATTTGATCATTGAGCATCATGTCTATATCACCTACATAATCTGCATCAGAAAACCAATAAGAGATTGGGATTTCTCTCCTATGGTATTTGATATAGAGAGTGACAGTATCTTTCAGATACTTTATGATTCTTTTTATGGAATTCCAATGTTTGAGATCATAGTTCAAAAGATATCTGTTTACCAAACTGACTTATTACATGATGTCTGGTCAAGTTACAATTACTGCAAACATCAGACCACCTCTACTTCTTAATATGATTAATTTTCTTTGTT
The DNA here is from genome assembly GCA_000484575.1 of Olivierus martensii. Classification (NCBI taxonomy): domain Eukaryota; kingdom Metazoa; phylum Arthropoda; class Arachnida; order Scorpiones; family Buthidae; genus Olivierus; species Olivierus martensii. Next base: position 12,806 of record AYEL01057562.1, on the reverse strand, counting down.
AAGCATGTTAATTGAGTTTTCATTTAGATAAACTTGCAGGTTTGACATTACACTTACCACCTTAGCATCTTCAAGATTTTAAGATTTAATTATTTCATCAATCTGTGTATATAATTCATTTAATGAATACAGATTGACCAACAAGGAATTTACAAAGCACTTTAAACAGGAACAAATACAAAATTTATTAATAATAAATTTTGCATTTGTTCCTGCTTAAAGTGCTTTGTGAATTCCCTGTATTTCTTATAAGCAGCAGAACTTGATAGTTTACAATTACAGATTGACACTTTTATAATTTCCATTCAACAAAATAATTCAGTTATTTTATTATTGTAAAGCTGCATTTTGTGTCATATAGTAACCATACATTTTTCATTAAGTGGTCAATATTTATTATCAAGAATGTTCTGAAAGGATGAGACAACAGGGATGGAAGAGTAGTGGATACAGATGACCCAATTTGGAGAGTTGCTCAAGTGCTTTCCTTGGAGAAGGATATATTTTTCTTCAATGCAAATAAATTTTTTACATATTTACATTAGAAAGATTTTTAATTCTTATTTATCTTATCATCACAATCTTTAGAAACACAATATTTACTGTTAAGTTTATAATATAAAAAACTGGTTATATACTTTTGTAAGAATTCTGCAGTGATTACGTCAGGTCCTGACACCAGGAAAAATTTAATGTGATTCTCCAACACAATAATCCGAATGATGAAAGATATAGGCCGATTTTAGAATATGAATTTGGAATAAGGTCACATGGTTAAGTGGCATAGAGCTCCGGATTCGAAAGACTGACTGACTCCTTGTTAACAAAGCAAAAGCAAGTTTATTTAATAACAAAAATAAGAGATTAAAACAATATAATTAAATCGATAGTATAACAGAGATCGTAAATAAAACGTCAAATTGAGATATGAACGATTGAGATAGCTAAAGGATTGGAAGAGAGCCAAAAGGTTTGAACTGAGATATACCTGGAAATAGAGTTGTTATCTGTCATAATAGTCGTATTTTTCTTCTAAATCTTCAGTAGACAAATCTGAATGAATGAATGATAATACTACAGTTTTTTTATCGTAAAGGTGACTTCCTCCAGCCAGGATGATATGAGCAATAAGTTCCTTTTTTCACCTGGTTAGCAGGATCTGTTGATTATATCTTCTCATTTTTCCGTCGATACTTATTTAACTTATTATCTATCTTCTTCGATATTCTATACTCTGTTTACTATCTTTAACCTGGACACGTTGATGTTGCTTCCCCTCGGACAGGGAAGATGTGATGGGAACCCGGTGCTGTCCAACAGCTGACTAAAAGCCCGGAAACCATCTTCGGGAACTGGGAACTTAATTTCATTGTGAATCGTCAGGATCATGGCCGGGAGCGGCCATTGGGAACAACTGCAAAAATAATTACGATCCTTTTATAGAATGGCCATTGTTGATGATTTAATATGCTGTTATCAATGATTCAGATTTAAACAGGAACCAGTTGAAAAAAGAGAGATCTTTATCGGTTTTTTGTCCGTTGTTTATGTTAACTATTCTGACTCTATTTCCCGTCAAAAACTTTGCCAAATGTGGCAAGAAATAATTATTAAATTTTAGACGAATTTTGGAATAAATTAAGATCGTTTGAATCTCAAATATCGATCGATTTTAACAGAATAATTGTAGAAAAACGTGGGTCTCCCGGGACCTCACACTTTGGCCGGATTCAAACAGTCATCAAAATTCAGCACTATGCAACAGTAATAAGTAAAAATACTTTATTCATAAATATATATATATCATAAGATTTTCAATATATACTATCTTCAGCAAATTTCTTAGAATTAAAGAACACTTTTTTGAATGAAAAAGACACTACAAAGATATCTAGATAGATTTCAGGAACACAAAAGTGATAATTTTTGACTAAATGAAAACAGATTTGACTGGATGCTTTGATGTATACTATAGAAATAGATTAGGAAGAGCTAAGATATTAAAACACTGTTCCATCCAGAGAGGCATTCTAAAAGAATTGCTCACAATCTTGCATCATAGTAAATATCACAATGCTATAAATGATCAATAGATCAGAGAATTTATCTACTGCCAGGAAGTTTGCTTTAGATAAAGATCTAGTTAGTCTTTTAAACCTTAGTCTTAAACACTTATATATATTACACTTTATTATGTTTTTATCTGGAAACAAAAGGAGGAGGCAAATATATCCAGCAATGGATGAAATAGAAATGATCATGAATGTATATTTTATTTTAATAACTGCTAAACTATGTTAATTTGTTTCTTAACAGCTCTTTTTGGGACAAATTTCAGAATGTGAAATAACCTTTTGATTTTTAAAAACTTACAAGAACTGTGTATTCCATTATAGAAAAGAACATTTCTCATTGTTCTATGTTTGAAGTATTTCTAATTGTTTATTATAACTTTATATTTCTATTTCATATACTGTAAATCCTGATAATGATTGTTTAGACTAAAAACATTTTTTTCAATAAAGTTTATTTACTACTGCTATAGCAAATACTAAATATACGGGGGTATGTTTATTTACAGTTTGATCATTATTCAACTTTCTTCAAGATTTCACTTTAATAAACAGATGTCATATATATGATAGATATTTAATAGATTGTATATTTGAACAGTAATTTTTCTATCAATTATATATATGTATATAAAAATAAAATATATCATTTTATTTTATTAGTAACATATAATAATAAGCATTTAAATGAGCATAATTAAAATAATTTGGGGAAGTTCAGAAATTTATCATATACTTAAGTAAATGAAAATTTTTATTTTATATAAAGAATATTAAGTTATATCAAATAACTAACCATATTGATCATTCTTATACCAGCATTAATATTATTATCAGTCATATTTTCACACTGATCTTCATAATTCACTTCTTCTTTCCTATAAGAAATAATTTCTAATTATGAAATACAATTTAATTTAATTTTTATTAATCTAAATTCTAACTTTCCAACATCCTAATCTTTATATTGCAGAGTAATTTTTGCTAGTGGGTATGCAATATATACGCTAACAAAAAATTACAGCATATATCTGTTTAATTACCACTATAATATACAATTAAAATACTTAAAAATATTATAATTATTTTATAAATTTTAACAAAAAGTACTTTGCATAAATATAGTATTACTTAAGGTTTATTTATTTTCTACTGAATCAAATTATGTTTTCCTCATTTTACAAATTTCATATTAATGAAATGCAATAATCTGTACTCATTTTTTTTAATGAAGATAATTTTTGCTTTGACAAAATAGTATTTTCATTATCAATCAATTAATCCAATATAATTTTTTTAATCGATGATTGTATCTTAGTTTATACAATAATTTATAATTTATAATTCATTACTTACTAAATTTTTCTTTAATACTACACTCAAATTGTTTCATAAAAAAATTTTAGTTATTTAGATATTTCATTATTGCAAAACAGGTAAAATAATGTTTATGTATTTTGAACTTAACCTTTTTCCTCTATACATGCTCTACACATTTCCTCTATACAATGCATGATTACATATTTTGTAATCATGCATTTTTTGTAAGCAAAATTTAATGACATCGGTTGAGAATCTTTTAAAAGTCTATTACATGTTTTGGTTATTGAAACCCAAACCAAATATTAACTCCACTTAAGACACGTAGCCTTGTAGATATGTGTTTATAATTGTATGTGAATGTATTGTGTTTTCATTTTTTCACCATATGTGTGTGTAAATGGGAAGGGTAAGAAAAAATCTATCTTATAAATATACATTTATCCTGTATGATTTGTATTAGACTTGATAATGATCCTCCAAAAAAAAAAAAAAGACTTTGAAAACATTTGTCAAATAAAGTGATTTCTGCAGTCTTGTGCTAGTTTTGAATTTACTGTTTTACAGTATTGCAGAAGCAGAGAAATGCAAAGATATATCATTCCATTATTAATTTTATAATATGAATTTTTGTTTCTTGTGATTTACTTGCTTATTCTCTTTACTGATTGTGTCAAATATAGTCTAATATCAAATTTGCTGCTGAATGTTATATTAACTATACAGGGTGTTTCTTACCACCTATACTACCCTTTTTTCTTGGAAATGCAATGAGATAGGAAGTAGGGAAAAAAGTTTTGATTACCAAAGTATATCCAAAGAATCGAATGGGCATAATAAAAATTTTGTGGGTCCATCAGAAGTAGGGGCATAAATTTTTATCATGCCCATTCGATTCTTTGGATATACTTTGGTAATCAAAATTTTTTCTCTACTTCCTATCTCATCACGTTTCCAAGAAAAAAAGGGTGATATAGGTGATAAGAACCTGTATATGCCAGTGGCAGACATATCAGTCATCTAATTGTTATATATTTCAAAATCTTTTGTAACTAAAATAAGACTATTTAACAGTTTGAAACAATGGTTTCATATTATTCTAGGTCAGTTTCTCATTTGGTGGTCTGCATATCCCTTAGAGTTGATGGCTTTCCTTTTTATTTTTTTTTTTAAGGTAAGGGTCTACAGCTCTTAGCTAATTGGAACCACTGTTCTAAATAAATACAATCATTAACATAATTATAAATATATTTTTCTTTCCATGTGAAAATTTATTCTATAATGATATTTTATGATTATTTTAAAAAATACTAAGCTTAAACGATCTTTTATATGAATGATTTATTTTGATTATATTCCTTTTAATAAGATAATTACAATAATAAAATGCATTAACTATGCATTTTATTAATCGTATAATATTAAATTTTTATTTTCTTTTTTAAATTCTATCTTTGAATAATTTGATTTATTTTTAATATACAAGTTTAAAAATTAAACCAAAATGATTTATTATTATAAAGTACTTTTGGATATTAACCCATCATCAGTATAGTAGTGTGCTGATGATAAGTAAAACTGAAAGTATTTTATAATAAAAAAAATCTTTTTGTTTCAATTTCTAAGTTTGTCATCATGTGTTATTTTGATTTCCCAAATCAGGATGTTGTTTATTACTGATTTATTTTTTTTAACTAAATTATAAATAAATTTAAAACAAATATGCAAAGAATACAGTCAAACCCCAATAAGACATTCCCCATTAAGCCGCCACCCTCGCTGACCACCAAGAAATTTGTCGGAATGGATCTTCCCTATATTAATGGAATAGGCAAATCCCAATAAGACGCCATTCACAATCCGCTAATAGAAATGTCTAAACAAATATTTCTTTTGGTTGTCCTCATTAATCTGCCAGAGACACGTAAATTAGCTCATATCCCGAAGTTCATCAGTACTGTATATACAGTATTAAGAGCTCTGTGGATTCATTTGTAACCAGGGGGTAGAAGAGATGGAATTAAAGTTTAATCATGTATCTCTTTAAGCCTGGTTCACACCTAAGTTGTAAAAAATTTAAGATCATAAGAACTCTTTTCTATATAGTACTGTACATATACGGTATGTATATGATAGTGATGGTTACTGGTATACTGTAAAATATACAGTTTTTCAGAAATGTTAAATTTGAATGTAAAATATAAATGTACTGTATTTTATTAAATTTAATAAATTTGGAATTCATTTTCATTTCTATATCACACGTTTTCAATAAACCGCCAACCCCGATTAATCACCAAAATCATCCCCAAACGGATAGTGGCATCTTATCAGGGTTTGACTGTATTTATTTAAAAATTAAAAATTAACAATTATGATTTGTATATTAATTATCATTAGACAAATTCAAAAATTTTTTGACTTAGCAAGTTGGAAATTAGAAACAGAACAACAAGGAACAAGACAAATATGTAATTATTATAAACTATTGCATTACAACAAAACATTTAATATATTACATGTTTTTGTATACATTATTGTATTTACTTTAATATTTTTGGAATGTTTTAGCATCAATAGATAAACTGGGAATAATTTTTCTGGAACCTAAGAATCAATTAGAAATTTTTACATTAAAATTAATGGGAAATTTTATTTTACAGATTTTTATCTAATGAATAGTTTTCAAGAGAAACATTTTCAAGAATTTCAAGAGAAGTATCTGAAGGATACAATCAACTAGAAAATATTATATAATTCAGGCATTACCGGTGGAAGTTTAGAAGCCTTCAGTGATGCAGATTACACTGGAGATATAAATACTAGAAGATCAACTTCAGGAATGATCTTTAAATATAATGGGGGAACAATCATATGGACAAATAAGTAACAGAGAAGTGTTGTACTCTCTATTATGGAAGCTGAGTCTGTTGCCACAAGTCAAACTGCAAAAAAAGCTGTTTGGCTGAAATAGCTATTTGGAAAAATAAGCAACCTGACTAATATTCCAGTTTTACAAGTCAATAATGAAAGTACAGTTAAAGTGATTAAAAACCTGGAATTTTATAATCTTTCAAAATACAGTATATTGATGTGCAATATAAATTCATCCAAGAGAAATTGAAGAACAATTAAATGTGAAGCACAGGATAAGTGAGCAGCAAGTAGTAGATCTATTCACAAATGCATTTTCAAAGATATGTTTTTAGATTCTAAGGGCAATGTTAAGGATGTGCAGCTTTGAAATTTGAATTACTACAAGTGCATTGATTTAGAGGAAATGTTGGACATTAAATCAAATCTTGTAATGTGCTGCCATCTAGTTGAAAATGTGAATCATAATGATGTAATCTCATTTTATATTTGGTCTGATATATTTGGTGTGGCAAATGGTTCTTGTTGGTCAATGCATCTTTCTTATTTTTTAAATGTTAAATATTATTAAATGTTTTTGGATTGCTCATTGACTCTGTTAATCACTGTATCCAAAATAAGAACAATGGCATTTGCATTGCATAAAAATCAACTGAGAGAAGAAAATCTGTGCACATTTGGAATGTGACAAATCACATTTTCAAAATACTGTACAATAAAGTGATAACTGTTTTTAGAAATAGCTCATTGCTTTGTGGTGTTATAATCATAATTTATTTCAACTTTAATTAAAGTAAATTATGATTATAACACCACAAAGCAATGAACTAATCACAAAATTTAATTGACTTTGCAATGTGTGTAATCAAGCTATTAAATTTCTAATTGAAATATATTTACACAGAAACCTTTAGCAAGATTCATTCTTTAATAATTTAACTTAATTAAGGTTTAAGTGTTATAAATGTTAATAATTTAATATATTAATTATAGGAGTTCAGATTTTTATTTAGACTGTTAATTTTATTATATTTTAAATAATGTTTAAAATATTTCTTTGCATCTCTCTGCTTCTGCAACACTGTAAAATAGCAAATTCAAAACTAGCACATGACTGCAGAAATTACTTTAATTGACAAACATTTTCAACCTTCTTTCGGGGTCATCATCAGATCTAATACAAACTGTTACAAGAGATTTATATTTATAAGGTAGATTTTTTTTACCCTCCCTGTTTATACATGCAAAGTGAAAAAACGGATATACAATACATCCACATATAACTGTAAACACCTATGAATGAGAGTGTCTAAAGTGGAATCGATTTTTAGTCTTTCTCACCCATGGAAGTGGTTAGTAAATAATTTGTAAAATAAACTAAAAAAAACCTATAATGTTTAGTTCATAGTAGGTGGTGTATCTTTCCTTGATGTGAGCATTGTGAGTAAATGTCAGAGATACTTTATAGTTTAATGTTTTTATCTGCTTTTATAAGTTTATTCTTGTATTTTAATTATTATCCATTATATGTGCATGATATTAATATTTTTATATTTTGAACTTAACTTTTTTATGCTAAAGGAGGTACCTTGTGATTATGGATTTTGAATGGCAAATTTTAAGATATCAGTAGAGAACCTTTTAAAAGTCTGTTACATGTTTCGGTTAATTAACTCTGAGTCAAATATCAACTCCACTTTAGACACACTCATTCATAGGTGTTTATAGTTATACATGGATGTATCTTATATCCATTTTTTCACCATGCATGTATAAAAAGAGAAGGTAAAAAAAATCTATCTTATAAATATAAGTTTGTCTTGTAACAGCTTGTATTAGACCTGATGATGACCCAAAGCAGGATTGAAAACATTTGTCGAATAAAATAATTTCTGCAATCTTGTGTTAGTTTTGAATTTACTGTTTTATGTTTAAGATATTCCTGTCTGCATATAGCCATTATCTTATTTATACATACTAATAAATTTTGAAATATTTTCATTAAAAAAACAGTTGAAATTTTAGCAAATAACTATGTAATCAGAAAATAAAATATTAAAGCAGTCCTATATTAAACAATACTTGAAAAATTGATTGTTATATTATTACTAGAAATGATATACCTACATTACAAATTTTGACCCTATTAACAGATAGTGATTATCATAGTTTTAACTTTTTTCTATAAAATAAAAATCAAATTATTTTATCTTTAAATGTAAAGATGGAGAGAATTTTTGAATTGGTACATCATTATAATTTACATTATACATCACTAAAAATGCTCCATTTAAGATATTATATTATATTGATGATATACATTTGAATAAAAAACTTCATAAAAAAATAAAAATTTTTTTCTTGATGGAAAATGTTATAATAGTAACAAGATAGTATCAAGCAATGAGATAAAATTAGAATATAAAATATAAAATTTAGAAGCCACAAGTTGAAGCAATATAACATATTTCACAATTCTCAAATTCATATTTTTATTGCTTCTGTTAATTTGTCCCATCCATTCACTGACCATATCCCAATGACCTTTTGATTACACCAGTTAATAGCATTGATCCCTCTGCTAGCAAATAAAATATGAAATTCATTTATTTTAACTTCTAAAAAAAGATTTATGATTGCATGAAATATGGCATTTTACAAGAAATCACAACAAGCACTTGAAGCAGTTATATTGTTTTATGCAGTATTGAAATTTTTAGAAAATTTTTGCATATTTTATGATAAATTAAAAAATCATATATAAATAAATTCAGTTAAATTGCTATATTTTGACGTAAAGTACATGGTGGAAAAATTACATTTAACATAAAGTAAAAAATTGTTTTTAAAATGATTTTGCTATTTCTAGAAATTTTTCGATTTGTAAATATATTTTTTTACTGTAATAAGTTTACGTTCTTTTATTTTTATTTTATAGAATGCAATAATTCATTAGGATTACAGGATTTAGATATCAAAAGAATATATATGCATGGCATTGATGAGAAAGCATTAAATAACCGAGGAAATATTAGACTATCAGAAAATTGGGAAGTATTTACGACTAATATAGAATATGCAACTCTTTTAATTGTAGTAAGTGAAATTTTAAATAATTTTCTGTAAAATTAAAGTTAATATTAAATATTTTATTTTAAATAAAATCCTTAAAAATCAAATGGAATTGAATATATTGAAAGGAAACAAATCTATTAAACTATTGAATAAAATTTATCATATTTTTCAATTTATAATTTTAATAAATACAGTTAAGTAATTTTAGTACAAACTTATTCTAAAATTTTTGAGAAAATAAAATTTCTCAGATTTATTTCGTGTTAATTTTGATTACTTTATATTTTTCAAAATCACTACGGTAAAACAACCGGTACTCGGTGTTATTCGGAATTTCAGAGACATCAGTTTATGTAGTAACTCTGTGTACTCAGAATATCAGCACTTTTATTAGTAACATAAACTGATTAAATTGTTTTTACAATTTAATTAATTTACATGAGAAGTATTGATTGCTTTACTGCGAATTAAGATGCTATATCACATATGATACTTTTGGCGGCAGTCACATTTAATAACTAAACCTGGCCAACAACCTATAGGCCTAATCCTGTCAACCGAAAGTTGGAGGAATGCTCTTGAATGAATCTGGTATAAACTCCATATATTTATAGACTTTATGCAAAAGTTTAAAATAAGCTATGCAGAAGTATCATTTGATTAATTATCAATATTTTATTTATTAAGTGAAATCAATTGAAATCAATTGGCTAATCACGATTATATTCTGATTAGCTAATTGATATAATCACAAAAAATAATATAATTTTGAATTACCATAACTTTTGTGACCTCGCCCATAATTACGTCACGATAACATCATATAATTCATTGTAATTTTAAATCAATTAGATTTTCGTATTCAGTTTTACCATCTACCTTTATCAATTGATTTAGCCAGTATAAAATAACCTGATGCTATTACCATAGCGGCGCCATTCATTAAGGTCATACAACGAAAACTGTTTATAAAGCCGTACATTGTTACGTCACAGATGCCATCATACAGTTGTCACTATTATCATTTTCGTTTAATTCCTTAATCCGCACGACAAGAAATTCTCGGCTTTGGCCTTGGTGATTGAAGTTTCTAATAAGTGCGTTATTTTTAATTAAAAACCATCAGATCTTTTTGCCGGACCCTGTACAATCTGAATGAAGTATATTTAGAATATTACAATCTCTGGGAAATCAATTGTATTGAAAACGGTCGGCATTCCATTATATCAAATAAATTTCTTTGAGAAAGCAATTTATTATGTACTTAATATCCAATTTATGTACGTGATTCGGATCTGCTAGTTGGTAATTTCTCTAAGACATTACTGAAATTTATTCGTAATCGGTTTTGATCATTTTTAAAAAATATGACTAAGTTTAAGACTAAAGTAATGAAATATGAAGTTTAAAAAGTTTTTTCTGTACTTATTTGAATTTACTACAGTTAAGTGATACATGTAGGAAAATATCACTTAGAATTAGATGCAAGTCTAACCGAAGTACGATCCCAGATAACAGTTTGTAATATTTTTGTTGTAGCTATTGTTAATAGTTTCGGCTGTTATTTCATTAGAAGTTGTTTATATATAATAAAGCAAACAATAATATCAAATAAGCACTTTTTCAGCTGAAAACGTCACGATAACATCATATAATCCATTCGAATTTTCAATCAATTGATAATTACGTCACGATAACATCATATAATTCATTGTAATTTTAAATCAATTAGATTTTCGTATTCAGTTTTACCATCTACCTTTATCAATTGATTTAGCCAGTATAAAATAACCTGATGCTATTACCATAGCGGCGCCATTCATTAAGGTCATACAACGAAAACTGTTTATAAAGCCGTACATTGTTACGTCACAGATGCCATCATACAGTTGTCACTATGATCATTTTTGTTTAATTCCTTAACCCGCACGACAAGAAATTCTCGGCTTTGGTCTTGGTGATTAAGATTTGTCGGTTTTTAAAAACCGGATTTTTTCGCTAAATTTATAAAATTCGAAAACCGATTTTTTAAATTTTAAAATCCTGTTTTAGATACTAGATTTAATATGCAAAATTAATTAATTATTTAATTAAAAACTCTAATATTTTGACTTGAAATCGACTCAGGCATATTGTGTGAGGATCCCGTAGGTAGCTGAAAAAAATGTCGTTCGAAATAACACCGTATTTTCGAATAAGGGTTGAATCCTGTTTTAGATACTAGATTTAATATGCAAAATTAATTAATTATTTAATTAAAAACTCCAATAATTTGACTTGAAATCGACTCAGGCATATTGTGTGAGGATCCCGCAGGTATAGCTGAAAAAAATGTCCTTCGAAATAACTCCGGGTTAACTGACGCGGATCCAAGATAGAGGAAATGACTCGGAGACCAAAATGATAAACAAAATTAACATTTATTAAAATAGCAAGAAAATAAAAATACGATGCGACAAAACGATAAATATAACTAACATTATTAGCTGTAGAAGTAAATGAGCTATATACAAAATAAGAAGAGAGTTACAATTTTGATTCTTGAAAAGGAGAGAGAACTGTTCGATTATGAGTTATGTGGACATACTTGGAACAGAAAGATATTTATTCTTCTATTTTCTTTCTTTCCTCCATGTTTTTTCTTAGAACGAATGCCATCTCTGCTCTTTCGTCTTCTTCGGACGCTATCACCGGGAAGGAACACGGTGTTCCTTCCCGGACGGTTTTCTACACCGTTGGAATTTCGCCCTGTGCTTGGCGCAGTTTGATCCAAGAGGCCTTTGCATCACTAAACCGAACCTTTCCTCTTTCTTCTACATTTTTGAAAATATCAATTATCTCTCTCCTTCTAACACTTGTCGTTCGTCTAATACGAACAAGTGGACTCTTCGACTTGGTATTAGATGAACGACAAGTGTTCTCTATCTCTAATCATCGTAGTTTGTAGTCTCTTTCTAATCATCATAGTTCTTCCATTACCTTATTTTCTGTATTGCTACTTTATTATGTAAAATTTAATTATATATATATAATATCGTTTTTTTTGTAAAAATTCGAAAATCGGTTTTTCAAAAATCGGGTTTCGTATAAATCTTATTGGGTACTTGGAATATACGAGGGTAATTCAATAAGTAAGTTACAAATCGAAACAGAGAATATTCACAAGAATAAACAAATCTCATTGAGGAAGGCTGCAATCTGTTCCAGTGGAAGTATATAAATAGGGCTAAATCTGCGTTAAATACACGAAGCATTGTGTATCTGAATTATGTTTGTATAAAAAGAATAACATTTTGTGTAATTCTAAATGCCACAAAAGCTTACCTTGCAAAATAAATAACAGGTTAACTAGTTATTTTTTTTTAATTTTTGTATTTATGGTAATACTGTGAATATAAAAATTGTTGATTAACTGATAGAAAACATTATTATAATGAACATAATTCATATTTTTATTACTTGATA